>JBBPBX010065658.1:0-19892 GCA_038048925.1 Garcialebias charrua | reverse complement strand
AGCTTGTTTTGGATGGATGGACACCGCAGAGAAACGGCTCTCAGTAAGTTATTAACTCTTTTTCTGGCTCCAAATGTATGGAGTTAACATGCTAACAGTCCTTTCTGTAAACAGTTTGGACCGCGTGGAACAGCACAAAGCTGCAGAGCTCGGACGTGCAAGAGCTAACATGCTAAAAGACGGAGACAGGCTTGACCAGCTCAAAGTAAGAAATTAACATTTGTTATTTATCCAAATGTACCGGGTATGTGTTTTTTGATAATTATGTACTACACTGTGTTAGGATAGGTGAAGTGCTTGGTAACTGTACAGTACCGTACATGTATGTGTATAAGTGACGGCTCGGGTGGTCCCCGACTTACGGCAAAATTGGGTTACGAACGATGTGTAAGAACCGAACTCGTACGTAAGTCGAGGACTCCCTGTAGTTGCAATTCTTTTTAAATCTAGTTCAATATTTAAATAAATAATAAATAAATAATAAGAATAAACACTGCAAAATGTCACATCATACTGATACTGTACTGATCTGTTTCTTGTTGCTGCGTTCATCTGTGACCATCTGCTCATGTTCGTGCTGCTGTTTATAATGATGTTTTTCTACTACATTAGGGCTTAGTGTATTACTAGCTGATGTGATGTCTCTCTTAGTTAATCCTAGATGTTATTATTGTATTTCTCTTGCATTTGTTGTTGGATGTAACTGGGACCCTGTGTACATAATCTCGTTTTCAACACATGTACTACATGCGGTGCAAATGACAATAAATTCTCTCTGACTCTGACTCTGACTCTGATATTTTAAAAATAGATTTATGTGACAGACAAATTCAGTTCCGAGGTAAGAAAGTTCATGCTAAGGGGCCGAGATGGTGTAGAGGCAGGGCAGCCGGCTCAGGACCAGAAGGTCTCGGGTTCGATCCCCGGTTACGGCATACCTCGTTGTGTCCCTGGGCAAGACACTTAACCCCGAGTTGCTCCCGGTAGGACTGGCAGCGCCCTGCATGGCAGTCTACCGCTACCGGTGTATGAATGTGTGTATGAATGGGTGGATGGTTGGTACTGTGAAGCGCTTTGGGGCCCCTCAAAGGGGGCTGGAAAGCACTATATAAATAAGCTCCATTTACCATTCAATAATCCAGGTACCAAATCCAATAATTCTCAGTCGGGTCATCTGGACAGTTTCTTTTTTATAGAAACGTTTCACCCTCTATCTGGAGGGCTTCATCAGTCATAGGACTTCCTATGCTGGAACCATCCTGGCTCCAGCAAACTGGTTGGTCTACTAAAGGTGTTTACTTCTTGGTGGGGGAAACAGTTTGCTGGAAGTCCTATGACTGATGAAGCCCTCCAGATAGAGGGTGAAACGTTTCTATAAAAAAGAAACTGTCCTGATGACCCGAATGAGAATTATTGGATTAGTTCTGAAGTGTTTTTTTAAGCTTCACTTGACAAATATAAATAAAGTTTAATAAATAAAATAAAAATAAAGAAATACATTTTGTTTAATAAATAAAGTTTTTAGTATTTTACCTTGTTTTATATGACATCTTGATTTGACTGTGTTTATAACTTCTTTGATTTGAATAGCTTTTTGTTTAATTATTCTTGTTTACTGTACTTCATATGGTATCTGTTTAAAACAGGACACTCTTGTAAATGAGTCCTCGTGACTCAGTGACACTAACCTGGATAAATAAAGGTTGAAGGAAAAAAGTCTGATATTTCACGTGACTTCAGTAAAGTCAGGGATTTACGGCCTGCCCACAAACTAAACACAGTCGGCTGACCACAGGAGCAAACTATTTACAGAAATTAGCTTATGGCTTTCATTTTAAAGAGATTATATTTCTGGGCAAAAGATTACATAAATGTAAGGCAAGGATAATAAATTTTGAGGTTTTTGGTTTCAAACCTTTACAGTTTAGCCTGTTTGGTCATCTCAAAAAGTTTTTATTTTCTTTTTGACACATTTACTCTCCTTTAGTCTAAATTGATTTTTTTCCTTCCGGTTTTATAAATCCTAAAACATAAATAAAAACTATATTCTGTACAGCTGACAGTTTATTATGCTCTAAAATGTTATTACTCCGATACCAAAAACTAGATGACCTTACCTTCTGATTTAAATTCTGCAGAAATCACTGAATAAAACTTGCAGTTGGAAGGAAAGCCATATTTAAATATGGGCAAGTTAAAAAAAACTATGCTTTCATATTTTTAAACCTGCTTTTTGGATCCAAATTTTTAACATACAACCTAAAGGTGCTCATGCTCCTGTCAGAGAAAATGTAAACATGGAGCTGAGTCATGAAGCACACCCACTTGGCTAACTGTATTATCGTCTCTGTGCAGCTGATCAAATCAGCAGTGTTTGTCATGCGGCAATTAAGGTTGTTTACAGGCTGAAACCGTGTGAAACTCAGAAGCTCCTTGAAAGAAGGATGAACCTCGGGTCTTTCATTGGTCATACTTATATTAGATCATACTGTAGTCCCTCGTTACTTTGCGGTTCGACTTTTGCGGACTCACTCTTTTGTGGTTTTTCAACGCAAGATTGTGCATGACACACAACTGTCATATTTAATATTACTCATGTGATTGGGATGGTATGGGATGGTATGGGTTAAAAGTTAATGGGAGCAGGAATCAATCAATAGCCCCCCCCCCCAAAAAAAAAAAAAAAACTTCGGACAGGCATCGCCATTTTGTAGTTTTCTTTCAATAAGCAAGTCAAAAGAACTACAGGACCCAGAAGCCAACAGTGCTTTCAGCCGCTGCTTTCTGCTGAAATTTAAAGAACAGCAATGGAGGGAGCAAACACTAGTGGATAGACAGTTGTGGTTAAAATAGTTTTACAATGCCAAGTCAGACGTAATGTATCTATGAAGATCACAGAACTGGAAGGAAAGTCACAAATAATCCTGAAGTTGAACTCATCCTTCAAGTTGTAGTAGTATCTTCACTGGTCCTAAAATTTTGTAGTACTGTACAGTACAGCAAACCCTCGACCTACGTCACCTGCGACCTACGGCAACTCAGACTTACGATTTTATCATATTTAATAAAAATATGATTAAAAAAAAAAAAAAAATTATTATTTTTTTTTTGTGTGTGTTTAAATGTTATTAATTTCATGTGTATAGCACTTTGTTGCAGCTGTGGTTGTTTTAAATGGCTTTATAAATAAAGTATAATTATTAATATTTCGTTTTTAATTACAATTTGATCGTATTTACGCAACTTCCGGTCGTTTCCGGTCGTTTCCGGTCGCCATGTTACAACCGGTGCGGTCAATGGAGGAGTTCCAGAGGCTACTGAGGACCGTGTGTCCGTTCAGGGTTGCCTCATACGGATAAATTAGCTGGAAACACTCGGTCAACTCTGTGGACGTCTCAGGCCCGGAGGAGCAGCCGCGGATCACCCCGCGATCGGCGGCCACAACGCCGCCCGACATGCTAACGACAGCAGCTAACAGAGCAGCTAACACAGGCGAAGACACCGAGCCGACATGCCGCGGAGGAGCCATCTGCGGCCGCGAGCTCGCCGCAAATGTCCGCCTGGCAGTCGGGGGACACCGAGCTAACGCGGAGATACAAAGCCGACAGCCTTTTTGAATGAACTGACATGCTAACCAGTGCTACTAATGGCGGGGCCTAACCGTAGCTAACGCCGAGCAGTTGTTTTGGATGGATGGAGGAGCGGAGAAACGGCTTTCAGTAAGTTTTTTTTTTTTTCTGGCTCCAAATGTATGAAGTTAAGAAGCTAACAGTCATTCTTTTAAACAGTTTTGACCACGTGTGTGCGTGTGGAGCGTAAGGAAGCTGGGGGAGCTCTCACCCGAGCTGATGCTAAAAGACCAAGGCAGGCTTTGACCAGCTCAAAGTAAGACATTATATTTTTTATTTATTGTACAGTACTGTATTCATTTACTGTACAGTTCTGTGCATGTTTATGGCACAGGATGTCCGCTTGTTCATTGTCATGCCATTAAATATGTGTGCGGCGCTCCGTTAGCGGTATAGCCGCGACCTATGTCAGAAACGCGGACCTACGACAGGCAGGTGTTTTTGGTCCGCGAGGTACGACAACATCGACCTAAGTCACACACGTAGGTCCCAATCCCTAACGTAACTCGAGGGCTACCTGTACATATGTTATGTTGTTAAAAGTATGTGGGTTTAAGAGTTCAGAATATTGCAAGAGTGTGGGAAGGGTTTATAAAGCCTTAATGTATATACACAGGTAAAATCAAAAAAGGCGTTCAATACAAGATCAACTGGACTTTATTTGTTGTAGAAAACGTTTCACCCTTTATCCAAAAGGCTTTTTCAATTCAGAATGGCAGCTGTGAGACAGAGAAGTTTTATACAGGCTGACATGCCACGCACCAACATATGCAAATTGGAAGCTGAAATAACCCCACACAGCTTCCAATTTGCATATGTTGGTGCGTGGCATGTCGGCCTGTATAAAACTTCTGTCTCACAGCTGCCATTCTGAATTGAAAAAGCCTTTTGGATAAAGGGTGAAACGTTTTCTGCAACAAATAAAGTCCAAATGATCTTGTATTGAACGCCTTTTTTGATTTTATCATGTCCTGGACGACTGAGAATCTTCACCAGCATATACACAGGTAGTCCTCGGGTTAAGACGGTCTCGAGTTACGACGTTTCACGGTTACGAACGCCTCCCGTTGAAAAGCATTGCTTCAAGTTACGCCGTTTATGCGCCTTTACAGCAGGAGCTGAAAGGAAACTTAGGGGAGCTGGAAACAAAACTATGGGGAGCTGGAAACAAAACGTAGGGGAGCTGGAAACAAAACGTAGGGGAGCTGGAAACAAAACTTAGGGGAGCTGGAAACAAAACTTAGGGGAGCTGGAAACAAAACTTAGGGGAGCTGGAAACAAAACTTAGGGGAGCTGGAAACAAAACTTAGGGGAGCTTGAAACTTGCAGGAGGATGGGGGAGCTGGAAACTAAACTTAGGGGAGCTGGAAACGAAACTATGGGGAGCTAGAAACAAAACTTAGGGGAGCTTGAAACTTGCAGGAGGGTGGGGGGAGCTGGAAACTAAACTTAGGGGAGCTTGAAACTTACAGGAGGGTGGGGGGTTTCCACTGACGTGCTCAGTGAAACCTTACAGGAGCAGGCAGCAGGCAGACCGGAGCAGAGAGGAAGAAATGATCAGCTGCCTTCCAGTAAGAAATTATAACTCTTTTCCCTTCATTATGGCTCCTAAATGTATGTGGTTTTTGATAATTATGTAGGGTAATGTGTTAGGATAGGTTAAGTGCTTGGTAAAAACACAGTACTGTATGTATGAGGTGCCATTTTGATGTACGAGGTGCTGTTTGGACGTATTTTCCGACAATTTTCGTGTTACGAACGGGCGTAGGAACGGAACTCCGTCGTAAGTCTGGGACCACCTGTATATATAAATACTAAAATAAATATGTCCCTACTTGGCTGTTTTCGCCTATCATGGTGTTGTGTGGAACGTAACACCCGCGATCATTGAGGGACTACTGTACTTTAGCCTTGTGCTCTTAGTTAAAAACTAAAACCAAGAGAGAAAACAAAATGACAAGGGGTCAGTGATGAATGACCAAAATACTTCACTGAGGTGAACCTGAAACCACATTTAGAGAAGAAAAATTCAATCAAACCAAAGATGGCACTCACGGTTCGAGCTGGTCCTGGAGCTGGACCAGGTCTCTGACGTGCTGCTGATCGACGACTCGTGGCCGGTGTCAGACTCGCTGTTGTTTGCCCATGCTAGTGGACGCCGACTCATCTTGTTTGGCTTCCTGCTGGGACGCTCCTCCGAGCTCGATGGCGTGCTGGCCCTCACAGGTCTGTCCAGGTCAAGTTTATATGCAGACCTGACCTCTGACCCTTCCTTCATCACGGGGGTGAGCACTGCATGAACACTGCTGGTGTCCGTCATCCCCAGGTAGTGACGGTAGTCTGTTGGAACAAACGCCCGTGCTAGTGGAGCCAGAGTTTCTGGCTCATCTGAGGATCTTCTCAACAGAGGACCCTTATCTGTGCTCTGCCTGGGCTTTCGGCTCCGAGACTGGATGGGGTTCACCTCCATTTGCAGCTGCTGGTCTTTTTGATCAGCGACACTCAGGGCAAACATACTTGTGGCACGGCGTAGAGAATTTCCACGGCTGCTGGAGAAGCTAAAGTTGCCTTTTCTGCTCTTTGGGGATCGGACCTCTTTGCCATTCTGCGGTTTTGAGGACGTGTGTTCTTGGCAGGGCTCTTTCGAGCTCCTTTTGGACTGTTTCTGCTGTCCTGACTCAGCGGACGTATAACTGATCAGATTGTTTTTGCTGTCGGTCTGTACCTTTGACCCAGGCCCCATCGCTCTGTCATGTGGAGACTTTGATCGACCCTGAGGAGATGGGTATGACTTTGTGACGACTCCTTTTGTTTTCTCCACAGCGTCACTGAAGGGACAAACCTCAGAGTCAGAGCTCTTTAACTCAGCTGAGAGCTGGGCTTGTAGCGGCTCTTTTCTTTTGGGGCTTTGCAGTTTGTCAGAGGTCAACAGTCCCTTGGAGTTGGACGTGGCCTCGTCCCAGAACTCCCGCAGAGTGTTGAACTGGGCCCGACTGGCGCTGAGAGTCGGAGACCGCTTATCCAGCTTTTGATTCAATGGGACAACCGTGAACGTAGCATTTTTGTTGTTAACTTCCTCGTCGCTGCCCGACTCATTTCCGACCGAGGTCAGATCGAATTCAGATTTTGTAAATCTTTTATTCAGTCTGGCCTGACTTGCTCCACGAGCGACTTTCCCATCCCAGAGAGCTTTGGGTTTTCCGGTATAAAACATGGGCTTGTTGCGCTCCTGTTCCCAGAAGGATTTGAGTTGCTTGATTCTCTCCGCTCTGCTTTCTTGGTGCCGTGATGCCTGCCGGTTCAGGTGAGGATTACTCGTCTTCTCTTTATTCGATTCACTGCCCCTTCTTTTAGGAGACGAGCCTGAATGCTTGTCTTTATCCTCATCGTTCTTCTTTTTAACGTCTTCGCTTGAACCTCTGTGAATTTGTGCTTGGGTGGTGACTTGCTCTTCACTCCTACCTTGGTCATAGTCCACATATGAGTTGTTTCCAGACAAAATGAGTCTCTCAGAGTCTAGACTGACCCTTGTTTGGGGATCTGTTTCCCGCTGAGGCACAGGACGGGTAATGGATGACAAATCTTGGCTTAACGATTGTTTCGACTCTGAAGGCAGGTTTGGTTCGACCACAGAGATGCTCTCAGACTCGATGGATCTTTCAGATGAGACCGTTACATTTAAACTGTTAACGTTGGGTATTTCAGCGCTGGGGAGCAGCGTTAGATGAGACGAGTCGTTGTTCTTTCTTTGAGTTGAATTAATCGTCAGAGTTTCTTCCTGCTGGTGATGATTTAGTTGGTCGATGACTAGCTGTTGCTCTCTTTCATCGCTCAGTTCTGAGCTGTATTTATTCCTGCTGTACTTCTCAAGGTCAGACAGGGCATCAGAGTCTAGTCCTGTGTCACCAGCGGTCACCTGTTTACTGAAGAGTACCTTTGGGCCCGTGTTGGTTTTCTCCCAGAATGATTTCAGATTAGACATTTTCATCGGTTGGTTTACATCAGCGTTCTCGCTCACATCCTGTAAAGGTTTTTGTACTCTTGTGTCCACCCTAACATCGTCTTGTGTTTCAGTAAGCTCCTCGCTTACTTTCCTGGGTCTTCTTTTTGTTTCGGACACTTCCACCTTTCGTTCGCCTTCATCAAACACATTTTCCCCTCTGGACTTACGGGCAGCGTTGTGTCTGTCGGAGCGCTCCGAGGCGTTTAGATCATCCTCTGCGTCCAGCCAGTCGTTGCTGTCCGTGCTGCGATTGAACCAGTCCAGCACTTTTGCAATAGAGTCCTCATCTTCACCAGTGGGACTTGGGCTTTGAGTGGATAATTTAAAAGCTTTTGTCTGATTAGATTTCTGATTTTGCTGAGCAGATTTATCAATAAAGTTGAGATCATAAGAAACTGGAGGAGCTGGATCTGAAAAAGAAGACGTGAGACAAAAATGTAATGCTCTGAGAGCAGCAACTGTCTCCAACGGATGTTTTGTCTGAATGTTTTATTAAAAAGTCAGGATACTAACTTACCGACCAGAAATTAATTTTATATCATAACACAACTGTTCAGTTTTCACTGGAAAGAGTTTCTGTAAGAATGTTAATGTCTGTTTCTATGTACTTTACAAGCCCAAATCAGAAAAGAAAAATCCAGAAAATGTAAACTTAAAATTCAACATTTTATTGAAGGGGGCGGCCGTGGCACAGTGGTAATGGCAGTCGACCCTCGATCAGAAGGTTGGAGGTTCGAATCCCGCATCCACCCACCATGTGTCGTTGTGTCCCTGGGCAAGACACTTAACCCCGAGTTGCTCCCGGTAGGTCTGGATGGCGCCTTGCAAGGCAGGCTACCACTACCGGTGTATCAAAAAGGCGTTCAATTCAAGATCAACTGGACTTTATTTGTAACAGAAGACGCTTGCTTATAACTTCTCTCTCCCTCTCACAGTCTTCAAAGAATTGAGAAAGCTTATCGGATGATGAGCGAAACGTCTTCTGTTACAAATAAAGTCCAGTTGATCTTGAATTGAACGCCTTTTTGATTTATCATGTCCTGGACGACTGAGAATCTTCACCAGCACACTACCGGTGTATGAACGTGTGTATGAATGGGTGGATGGCTGGTATTGTAAAGCGCTTTGGGGCTCCTCACAGGGGGCTAGAAAGCGCTATATAAATAAGCTCCATTTACCATTTACCATGAAGGCTTTTTTATTTTATTTTTTTACTTTTTACTAAATTTTTTGCTGACAGAAAAAAACTACAAATACTGCACCTCATGTTTTGTCCTCTTCTTGCCACTAAAAGCAAAACTATGGGAAATAATATTTTTGCTCATGCTTGTGAAAGTTTCAACCCAGTTAAAGATGGCCGCCACAGATAATCGTTTGTAACAAACACAAAAAATGAGTAACTCAGTCGGTTTTACTGAATTTTCAACCTTTATTTAAACAGGTTAGTCTATTGTGCTAACGGCTGGTATGCCATAAAGTCAAGATAAACAAAAGAGTAACATTAAAAACATTACTTATATTTTAATAATACTTTGTAAATACATTAATTAAATAACTCGTTACAAATTCCTTTTACATTTAGTTCCACATACTTTTGAAGCAACACTTTTCATTATAACATTCAGAAAGCTAACAAAAAAATAAAAAATAAATAAAAAAAGTGAAAATGTCAATTTTTTTTTCCCCTGAAGAAATTTTGTTGCAGATTCACGGCATTTTTAGGTTGGTAATAATATATCTGCTTCAGTGCCTCTTTCCTGCAGGGTCCCACAGAGCTCAATACTTGGAACCCTTCTGTTTTCACTCTATCTGCTCCCTCTGGGGTCTGTCCTGAGGAAACATGGTCTTTCATTTCATTGCTATGCTGATGATTGCCAGATTTATCTGCCCTTAAAATCAACTAGTTCATGTTCCATTCACCCTCTTCACATTTGTCAAGTTTTATTGATCAGAAGACTGAAGTCATTGTGTTTAGCCTAACTCAACCACTGTCTTTGATCCTGTAAACCTGGACACCCTTCAGCCATATCTTAAGCAGTCTGTTACAAATCTCAGGATGGTCTTGGACTCTGACTTTACACTTAGTAAACAAATCAACTCTGTTCTGCAGTAAAGCTTCTTCCAGTTAAGGCAGGTAGCTAAAGCTTAAGCCAGTGTTGTCCAAATCTGATCTTGAAAAACTAGCCCATGTCTTTATTACAACCCGACTGGACTACTGTAACGCATGTTAGGGTCAGTCAGGTCTCCATTTCATGTCTCCAGCTCGTCCAAAATGCTGCAGCTCGGCTCTTAACAGGAACTTGTAGGTTTGAGCATATTACACCAGTTTTGCCCTCCCTTCACTGGCTCCCTGTGCATACCAGAATTGATTAAAAAAAGTATCCTGCTAACATCTAAGTGCATAAATGGTCTTGCACCTCCTTATCTTTCTGAGCTACTGAAACCATATGTTCCTTCTCAGGCCATGAGATCATCTGATCATCTGCTTTTGGCTGTTCCAAAAACAAGATTGAAGCTCAAAGGTGATCAGGCTTGTTCAGTCATGGGCCCCAAACTTTGGAACAACCTGCCCCCCAAGATTAGGCAGGCCGCTTCTCTTCCTGTTTTTAAATCTGCTGAAGACCACATCTGTTTTCTCTGGCATTTCACACAGTGCGAGTTGATTTCGTATTTTTGTCCTGTGTTTTTATGATTTTTTTAAATGCTTTTATAATTTTTTTCAGTACCATCATTCTTCTTATTTTTTCCATGAATTTACTCTCATTGATGTTATTGTTAAGCATTTTGGTAACAGCTGCTATTGTAAATGTGAACATTTTTAAATTGTAAAATTTTAAATCTAGAATATTTGCAGTAGTTTGTGAAAAAAGTATACTTTGACTTGCAGCGAATGAACACGTATGTTTATTATGCAGCAGTCAAACAAAATGCAGCTCGACAGTGGTGGGAAACATGGGTGTTTTTTAAGTTTTAGGTAAAACGTTAAGGTCTCGAGGGGAAAAGCACTTGAGTAATGGGGAAAAAATAAAGAAATTTAAAATATCATCACAGGAAGGATGTGAGATGGGTGGCGGCCGAGGGCGGGGACCCTGGCGGTCTGATCCTCGGCTACAGAAGCTGGCCATTGGGACATGGAATGTCACCTCTCTGGTGGGGAAGGAGCCTGAGCTAGTGTGTGAGGTTGAGAGGTTCCGACTAGAAATAGTCGGACTCACCTCAACGCATGGCTCTGGCTCTGGAACCAGTTTCCTTGAGAGGGGTTGGACACTCTTCCACTCTGGAGTTGCCCCTGGTGAGAGGCGCCGAGCAGGAGTGGGCATACTGGTTGCCCCCCATCTTGGTGCCTGTACGTTGGGGTTCACCCCGGTGAACGAGAGGGTAGCCTCCCTTCGCCTACGTGTGGGGGGACGGGCTCTGACTGTTGTTTGTGCCTATGCACCAAACGGCAGCTCAGACTACCCACCCTTTTTGGAGTCCTTGGAGGGGGTATTGGAGAGTGCGCCTCCTGGGGACTCCCTTGTTCTACTGGGGGACTTCAACGCTCACGTGGGCAATGACAGTGAGACCTGGAGGGGTGTGGTTGGGAGGAACGGCCCCCCTGATCTGAACCAGAGTGGTGTTCTGTTATTGGACTTCTGTGCTCGTCATGGATTGTCCATAACGAACACCATGTTTAAGCATAAGGGTGTCCATATGTGCTCTTGGCACCAGGACACCCTAGGTCGCAGTTCGATGATCGACTTTGTTGTCGTCTCATCTGATCTGCGGCCGCATGTCTTGGACACTCGGGTGAGGAGAGGGGCGGAGCTGTCTACTGACCACTACCTGGTGGTGAGTTGGCTCCGATGGTGGGGGAGGATGCCGGTCAGACCTGGCAGACCCAAACGTATCGTGAGGGTCTGCTGGGAACGTCTGGCAGAGTCTCCCGTAAGACGGAGCTTTAACTCCCACCTCCGGGAGAGCTTTGAACACGTTCCGAGGGAGGCGGGGGACATGGAGTCCGAGTGGGCCGTGTTCCGCGCCTCTATTGTCGAGGCAGCTTATCGGAGCTGTGGCCGCAAGGTTGTTGGTGCCTGTCGAGGTGGCAACCCTCGAACCCGGTGGTGGACACCGGCAGTGAGGGATGCTGTCAGGCTGAAGAAGGAGTCCTATTGGGCCTTTTTGGCTTGTGGGACCCCGGAAGCAGCTGATAGGTACCGGCAGTCCAAGCGGCATGCGGCTCGGGTGGTTGCTGAGGCAAAAACTCGGGCGTGGGAGGAGTTCGGAGAGGCCATGGAGAATGACTTCCGTACGGCTTCGAGGCGATTCTGGTCCACCATCCGGCGTCTCAGGGGGGGAAAGAGGTACGAGACCAACACCATTTATGGTGGAGGTGGCGTGCTGCTGACCTCAACTCGGGATGTTGTGAGTCGGTGGGCGGAATACTTCGAAGACCTCCTCAATCCTACTGGCACGTCTTCCACTGAGGAAGCAGAGCCTGGGGACTTTGGGTCGGGTTCTCTGATCTCTGGTGCTGAGGTCGCCGAGGTGGTTAAAAAGCTCCGCGGTGGCAAGGCTCCGGGGGTGGATGAGATTCGCCCGGAGTTCCTTAGGGCTCTGGATGTTGTAGGGTTGTGTTGGCTTACGCGACTCTGCAATATCGCGTGGACATCTGGGGCAGTTCCCTTGGATTGGCAGACTGGGGTGGTGGTTCCCCTATTTAAAAAGGGGGACCGTAGGGTGTGTTCCAACTATAGGGGGATCACACTCTTAAGCCTCCCTGGTAAGGTCTATTCAGGGGTTCTGGAGAGGAGGGTCCGTCGGATAGTCGAACCTCGGATTCAGGAGGAGCAGTGTGGTTTTCGTCCTGGTCGTGGAACACTGGACCAGCTCTACACCCTCAGCAGGGTCCTGGAGGGTGCGTGGGAGTTTGCCCAACCAGTTTACATGTGTTTTGTGGACTTGGAGAAGGCATTCGACCGCGTCCCTCGGGGGGTTCTGTGGGGGGTACTCCGGGAGTATGGGGTACCAGGCCCTTTGATAAGGGCTGTTAGGTCCCTGTACGACCGGTGTCAGAGCTTGGTCCGCATTGCCGGCAGTAAGTCAGGCTCGTTTCCGGTGAGAGTTGGACTCCGCCAAGGTTGCCCTTTGTCACCGATTCTGTTCATAACTTTTATGGACAGAATTTCTAGGCGCAGCCAAGGTGTTGAGAGGATCCGTTTTGGTGACCTTAGAATCGCTTCTCTGTTTTTTGCAGATGATGTGGTCCTATTGGCTTCATCAGCTCGTGATCTACAGCTTTCGCTGGAGCGGTTTGCAGCTGAATGCGATGCGGCCGGGATGAGGATCAGTTCCTCCAAATCCGAGGCCATGGTCTTGAGCCGGAAAAGGGTAGCATGCCCTCTCCGGGTCGGGGAGGAGGTCCTGCCCCAAGTGGAGGAGTTTAAGTATCTCGGGATCTTGTTCACGAATGAGGGAAAACTGGGGCGTGAGATCGATAGGCGGATAGGTGCAGCGTCCACAGTGAAGCGGGCGCTGTACCGGTCTGTCGTGGTGAAGAGAGAGCTGAGTCAAAAGGCAAAGCTCTCAATTTACCGATCGATCTACGTTCCCACCCTCATCTATGGTCATGAGCTTTGGGTTATGACCGAAAGAACAAGATCTCGGATACAAGCGGCTGAAATGAGTTTTCTCCGCAGGGTGGCTGGACTCTCCCTTAGAGATAGGGTGAGAAGCTCAGTCATCCGGGAGGGACTCGGAGTAGAGCCGCTGCTTCTCCACATCGAGAGGAGCCAGTTGAGGTGGCTCGGGCATCTGGTTAGGATGCCTCCTGGACGCCTCCCTGGTGAGGTGTTCCGGGCACGTCCCACCGGGAGGAGACCCAGAGGAAGACCCAGGACGCGCTGGAGGGACTATGTTTCTCGGCTGGCCTGGGAACGCCTTGGGATTCCCCCGGAGGAGCTGCTCCAAGTGGCTGGGGAGAGGGAAGTCTGGGCCTCCCTACTTAGGCTGCTACCCCCGCGACCCGACCCCGGATAAGCGGAAGAAGATGGATGGATGGATGGATGGAAGGATTTGGGATGCATGATATTATTGGCATGGTATCGGTATCGGCCGATATTAACATAAAAAGTTAAATATTGGACATCGGTCATTCCATCAAATTAACTCACCGATATAAAAGACGCTATATTTGTTTGACAACCCAGTGACAAGGATGCCTGCAGCGGCAACACAGCGTGATGATGTTGCAGCGCCAGCACAGCGTGATGATGTTGCAGCGCCAGCACAACGTGATGATGTTGCAGTTGTGCTGGCGTCACTTGCACCTACCTGATCTCGCGGTGGAGAGGAAAATTCAAAATGTCAGTGGTGTGTAAGTTTTTTTTTCATTGGTGGGGATGTCAGATTCTGAAGATTTTTGGACTATGTTGAGCCTCGCTACATCGTCCCCAGTCGGATATATTTTTTCAACGTAACCTTACCCGAGTTGCAAGCAGTCATTTCCGATGTCGTTGAGAAGCTTATAGCCGATAGCACAACTTGTTGGGTGAGTTTTACAACAGACATTTGGACGCCCTTGTTAGCATAATTAGTCTTACGGCACAGTAGAAAGACAAAAACTTTTAACTTAAAAAGGTTGTCCTTCATGCAAAAGAGTGCAGAGGATCCCGCACTGCAGCTAGGAACCTGGAACAAGCCTCCACAAGTGAGACAGCATCGCAGGTGACTAATGCTAATAAATAACATTTGACACTTTTTATTTAATATAAGTTAAAGTGCTATACATATCATATGGCTGGGGATAGGGATATGTTCTGACAAAGGAAAGTATATAAAACTGATACCAATATCAGTTATCGGCCAAATAAAATAAGGCATATCGGACATTGGCCAAAAATCCAATATTGTGCATCCCTAGGAAGGATAATAAAAGTCTGGAAAAGAAAACCTAAAGTTGTCTCAGGTTAGTGAACTTACCAGCATCACTTTGGGTCAAACTCAGATTCTCCCGTCTCCCGAACCTCTCCGGAACATCGACAACGTTCGAGGCTGCTCGCTCTCTTGGGTTCAGATCTTCTCGATCGTTGTTCCACTTTGCCGTTTCTCTCCCGGCGTTCACATCTGTCCTGGTGTACGCCGCTGGTCTGCAGGAAGAAAGAATTAGAGTTTTACTGTAGAGAGAATACAGTTTGATGAAACATTTTAGATAAAAGTACCGGTAGACCCAGACCTGTCTTTTGTTCTTTCTCTCTCCAGACTTGAATTAGAAGAGACTTGAGATCCATCACAAAGCGGCTGCAGAGCAATTTCCTCTCCTGATTTTGATGGTTGAACAGGTGGATTTAAAACACCTTCCTGGGACGTTTCATCTTTGCTCTTAAGGCCGGACGGGATGGATCCCTTCTGGTGGCGTCGCCTTGGAGCGGGAACAATCTCTGCAGGTCTCACCTGGACATCCAACCCCAGCTGGTTGTTATTTTCTAACTGACTGCGGCTCAAGAGGAGCGTCCTCTTCTTCGGTACCGGCCTGAAACCTACAGAGGAGCCCTCTGATGTGAAGGAGCCCCCAGAGGTCTGGCTGGAGTCACCTACTGGGGGGTTTTTCAGTGAAGAAACAGACTCTAAATGGAAAAATAAAGTTAAAAAGCACCACAATGCAACGCCCCGAAAGCTTTCTAAATGTTCCTCACGCTGGCAAAAAGACTCACAATGAGATTTTAAAAATTGTTTTTTTATTTTTCATCTGAAAATATTGAAAATTATTACTAGTTTCATGAAATTTGGCAAATTATCATCTGACCCAGCAACAAGCATGTTTTGACAGGACCAGTTTGAAAACTCAATTTCTATTTGTCTAGAATAATGTTATCGTGAAGTTAACACCTATATTTAACAGGGGAGTCCCCAAGCTTCACAATAAAGCCAAATATTATACAAAGGGATTTCCCAGCGCTACAGCAGCCGGATTAAATAAATGATCAGTGTCAAAGAAAATATGAAGAATTGGAATTAAAATGAATTATTTCTAAGACATAACTATCAGAAAACATTGATTTGAAATACCGTATTTTTCGCTGTGTAAGTCGCACCTTTTTGCATAACTTTGCAAGTCCTGCAACTTATACACCGAAGCGACAAATATACGTTTATTTCCCCAAATTTAAAAAAAAAAACAATTTTTGGTTGAGATCTTACGAGTTCATTCATTCTGACATGGAAAATATTGAACACCAGGGGCGGCCGGCCAATAGGGGGCGCTAGGGCGCCGCCCCACTGGAACTTCTGGAGCTATTCACCATTTTACATTGAAGACTTTAAAATTTTTTATAAAAATGAAATAATAAAATAAAAATGTTTCGAAATATATGCATACAGTATATGTTTTTAGTTGTGTAGGATAAATATTTTATGAGTAATGATGAGTTATATTGTTTGTTTCAAAAAACGTTTTCCGATTGGTGATGTATTTCCTGTCTTGGGGGCGCATGAATCTTATCCATAGACTCTTGTTATAAATGGCGCATGCGCAGTTATTCCACGACGTTACAAAACAATGGGAAGATGCTGGGCGCAGATTTTAGCGCCCTGGACACGTCCAACGTGAGCTGTACCTACTGATCATGTGCTTCCGGTCTTTTTTTTTTTGTCTGGGAAATGAGCCGTGCAGTCAGTGACTCAAGCAGGCTGGCTCAGGTAGGTTTTAAATCATTGAAAGCCCTTTATCCAATCCCTTTTTGCCATTTCTGACTGATAAGTCTCTCAACTTTTAGAGTCTCTGTTTGTGAAAAAGCCTTCAGCTGACTGTTTATTCTAAAAGTGGCAACTGGTGAGTTTGTTTCTAGAGCTAGCATGCTAATGCTAGTCTTTATGTAATGCTTATATTATTATTACCATTCCTGACTGATATGCCTCTCAACTTTTAGATGGCTCTGTTTGTGAAAAAAGCCTTCAGCTGACTGCAAGTGGGAACTGGTGAGTTTGTTTTTTTCTTTGTTTGTTTGTAAAGTTAGGTTGCCAGTGCTAGCCTCCAGGTTATTGTACAGTATTGGACTCTGATGGCTACATTTATTTTAATTTGCTTATAAAAAATGATCAAACATTAATAATTTTATATACTAAATGTCACTGGTGGTGTTTTACTAGACTCTGATGGCTACATTTATTTCAATTTGCTTGTAAAAAATGATCAAACATTAATAATTTTATATACTAAATGTCACTGGTGGTGTTTTACTGGACTCTGATTTCATAAATTTCATAAATATACAGATTTGAACTTGGAACGTTGTTTTTTTCTCATTTTTGAGAAATAGCTCGGCCCGTGGACATTTCACTAGCCGCCGCTGTTGAGCACTACCATTTTCAGGTGCTAGAGGGCGCTCGAGTAATATGGCAAGCCAAGTGTCTCATTAATAGGTAAAAGTGGCTATTATTGAGGCACTTGGTTTGCCATACAGGCTTCCTTCATCTCACTCCAGAATTCCTGGAGCAAACATCAAGTCAGCTGCATTTCGCCACGCTGCCCAGGTGAAATGCAGCTGATTTGACCGTTAAAGTGCATTTATTAAGGAAAAGTTCAACTGAGACACACCTTCACTATAATGTCGAGCAATCTAATAATTGTTTTGAGGTGGTTATCTTGTTAAATTTCAAAGAAATGCACAGAGAATTCTCCCTCTGTGCGCTCCCGCAGCCGCAAATCGACTTTTGAAATGCAGCTGATTTGACCATTAAAGTGTATTTATTAAGGAAAAGTTAAACTGAGACACAGCTTTGCTATAATGTCGAGCAAAAAAATAATGTTTTTAAGTGTTAATCTTGTTAAATTCTTGATAAAGTTCTCTCGTGCACGCTCCCGCGGCCGCCATTTGGCAACCAATCGATTTTTGACAACACGGGCCCACATTTCCAGGTGGTCAGCGGTGACGCATAAATGAGACGCATCAGCGGGGATTATACGGCATAGACACTTGTGTTTTTTTCCCACTTTATTAGATATTTTTGGACTGATATGACTTATACGGTGGTGCGACGTGTACAGCAGAAAATACGATATATATGAAGATTATATACTATTCTAGTTGCTAGATGTCTTTATGGACTTGGTTTTATGCAAATCTTTTGGTATATCATCATTTGGCACTGCAGCCTGTATTCATTCTGATTCATTTTGCCAGCATGTTTCTGGTCCAAATCTCAGTTCTAACCTTTTTTCTTTAGGTCCTGGTCCTGCTGGTTTGAAAAGTCCAGAATATTTTCAGGAAGGTCAACAGTAGTAAGGGAAGTATTGTTAAAAGGGTTGTGCCTCGGCTTGGGAAAAAAGAAAAAAAAATTATAATAGCTGCAGTCTGACATAAAATAAAATGAAATAAAAACCTTTTAAAAACACATTTACCTACCATTCTTGGAGAACGGACTCGTGAATATCGATTTTCTTTTTCTGCATCCCTGCAACGCAAAACGCAAATGTTAAATGTTTACTTGGAAAAGTTTATTTGAAAGAAGCACAAAAGATTGTATTAATTTATACATTTGTAAAATATAAAATGGTTTTCATATGCAAATTAGAAGAACAAACAAACAAAAAATACATAAAAAAGCGCAAAATTTGAAAATTAATTCTCACTGTGGCACATTGTCAGCAAAGTTCACATATTTGACAATTACATCCAGTCTCATGTTTGTTTTGTTTAATCTTTTTCATCAGGATTTTTAAATTTTAATCAAACTTGCTAATTTTATATCTACAGCACTTACGTAAATTGTACTGTTGCATCTGAATTGTATTATTTACTGGGATGAAACATTAAATAAATACCAAATAACTTCTTTAGCGATGTGTTTTTTCTTGTATGTTATTTTGATGTACTATGTTACTACAAATTCTCTGAACATGGACATTCCTGCAGTCATCATGCCTACTGCACACTCCCTCAAAACATGTGACATCTGTGGCGTTGTGCTGTGTGATAAAACTGCACATTATAGAGTGGCCTTTTGTTGTGGTCAGCCTGAGGCACACCTGTGCAACAATCATACTGTCTAATCAGCATCTTGATCTGCCACACCTGTGAGGTGGATGGATTATCTCAGCAAAGGAGAAGAGCTCACCAACACAGATTTATACACATGCGTGAACAATATTTGAGAGAAAAAGACTGATTGTGTTCATAGAAAGTCTTAGATCTCCGAGTTCAGCTCATGAAAAATGGGAGCAAAAACAAAAAAGTTTATATTTTGTTCAGTGTATTTTTGGTTTTATTTGAACAACCATCTCTGAGGTAACTAGGTCACAGGTGCAAGTTTAGTTTTGAAAGAATCCATTACTTTACTAAGCTTTAATATATTTTATGTGTTATGAGTCTGTGTTGTGTGTGTGTGTGTGGCAGTACCTGTTGGGTCATAAAACCGAGTGCTTCTAGTCGCACCACCTATGTATATTTGTTCAAGCAGAGTCACAAGACACTCAGCACACTAAAGACACACATTTATACAGACAGACTGACAGAATACCTTTAAAATGATGTATTACTGAGTCTACAGCTCTAAACTGAACATGAGTACCGTAACTCTTCAAAGGATTGCTTTGGAAACGTATAAATATGTGCCAACAATTAAAACCACCACTATTTGTATATATTTTGCTTCCTACTGGCTTTACATGGTAAATGGTAACTGGACTGTACGCCTTTCTATCTTGTCGAGATACTCAAAGCACTTTACAATCTGCTTCATTTACCCATTCATACAACACTATACTACAAGCCCAAAACCAGAAAAGTTGGCACGTTGTGCAAATCGCAAATAAAAACAGAATACAATGACTTGCAAATCTTTTCAACCCATATTCAACTGAATAGAATGCAAAGACAATATATTTAATGTTCGAACGGAGAAACTTTATTTTGTTTTGCAAATAACCATTAACTTAGAATTCAATGGCAGCAACACATTGCAAAAAAGTTGGCACAGGGACATATTTACCACTGTGTTACATCGCCTTTCCTTTTAACAACACTCAGTAAACGTTTGGGAACTGAGGAGACCAATTTTTGAAGCTTTTCAGGTGGAATTCTTCCCCATTCTTGCTTGATGTACAGCTTAAGTTGTTCAACAGTCCGGGGTCTCCGTTGTCGTATTTTACGTTTCATAATGCGCCACACATTTTCAATGGGGGACAGGTCTGGACTGCAGGCAGGCCAGGGGAGGACCCGCACTCTTTTGCTACGAAGCCACGCTGTTGTAACACGTGCAGAATGTGGCTTGGCATTGTCTTG
>JBBPBX010065657.1:0-19892 GCA_038048925.1 Garcialebias charrua | reverse complement strand
GTACAAGACTCTGTCTCCCACTTGGAGTTCATCATGGGAAGCCTTCTGGTCATAGTACGCCTTGCGTCCCTCAGCAGACCTTTCCAGGTTTTGCTGGGCAAAAGCAAAAGTGTCTCGGAGGTGTACATTCAAGTCTTTCATGTATTGTTGAGTGGTGTAGGCTGTTGCCATGGTGGCGTCACCTGGTTGGTACAACAGGTGTAGAGGGAGAGTCATTTGTCGACCGGTCATCATCTCGAAGGGAGAGACGCCAGTTGATGTGTGTGGAGTGGCCCTAATGGCCATCAGGACTAAAGGGAGTTTCACGTCCCAGTCCTTGTGGTTTGCGGCTACGTATTTCTTCAAAATACTCACCACCGTTCTGTTTGCTCTCTCTACTTGTCCTGAAGATTGTGGGTGGTAGCCAATATGGAAATCAGCTTTGACGCCAAGCGTCTTCCACAGTTCTTTCATCACTTCACCTGTGAAGTGTGTACCTTGGTCTGAGTTCACCCTAAGGGGAAGTCCAAACCTGGAGAATACATGATTCACTAGCAAAATAGCAGTAGTTTGTGCTGTGTCATTAGGAGCTGGTAGGCATTCTACCCATTTGGTAAATGCACAGGTTACCGTGAGGAAATATTTATTTCCTCTAGAGCTCTTAGTGAGTGGCCCCACCCAGTCAAACTGGATGTCAGACCATGGAAATGAAATGCCTCTGCTTTGCAGTGGTGCTCTGTGGAGTGGTCTGGTAGGCTGAAACTGGGCGCAAATCAAGCACCCGTCAATGTAGTCCTTGACATCCTTTTTCATACCAGGCCAATAGGCAATTTGTTTCAATGCCGTCACCGTGGTCAGCAAAGCTTTCTCACAGTCCGAGAATTTCAACTCGGGGCCTGCCATTGTCTTGCTGGTGTAGGCCACCACACGTTTGTCTCTGTCGTGTATTTGGTACAGACCTGCACTCATGCAATGAGCTAAGAAGCCCACTTCCAAGTGAAACTCCTTGTTATAGTCTGGGTAGACTAGACATGGGGCCGACTTGATCCTGTCTATAAGAGCGTCCATCGCCTGCTGCTGTTTGTCAGTCCAGACAAACGGAACGTCTTTCTTCAGGAGAATAGTCAGCGGTTTAGCCAGGTCTGCATAGTTCTCTATGAATTGGTTCGAGTAATTACACACGCCAAGAAAACTTTGCAGTTCTTTGAGATTGGTTGGGACTTTGAGATTGTCAAGGCCTTGGGTACGAGTCAGTTGTGGTTGTACTCCGTCCGGACCTACAAGTAGGCCAACGTAGTCCACTTTGGATCTGCACCACTGGCATTTTGACAATGAAATCTTAGCACCAGCAGTTGTCAGTTGACTCAGAACGTGGTCGATCTCAGCCAAATGTGAACCCAGTGTCGGCTGCCTCAAAAGGACATCGTCCACGTAAATCAGTGTCCCACGCTTGTGGGCGTCTGGACATGCTTTGTTCAAAAAGATGTTGAACTCTGCAGGTGAGTTAGCGTAGCCAAATGGACACCTGTTAAAGGTGTATTGACGACCACCAAAAGTGAAAGCAAGTTTGTACTGGTCCTCGTCACGCACGGGGATGGTCCAAAAACCAGAGGCGATGTCGAGGGTGGAAAAGTACTTACCATTGGTGACCTTGGGCAGTTCCTGTTGGAGCTGGGTCATGGGCCACCTGGATAAGGGAACTTGTTTGTTCAGCTTTCTGTAGTCAATGGTGAGTCTCCATTTACCATTTGGTTTTAACACCGGCCATATAGGCGCAGAGTAAGTGCTGTTACAGTATCTGATGATACCTTTTTCCAACAAGTCATCAATGATATCTCTGATAGGTTCATGAGCTGCCAGAGGAATCTTGTATTGTCTGACGAACGCAGGTGGAGCGTCAAGTGGGGTTGGGATGCTTACTTTGTGGATCGTGGTCAACCCACAATCCATAGAGTCAGTCGAGAATGATTTCTCGTATTTTAAGAGAACCTTGCGAAGCTTGTCCCTTTCTTCATCAGTTTTCAGGGCGTCGGCCTGAGCGATCACTTGTTCAATCTGTGAAGCAACCGAGGTGGGTTCTTGTTCATCGGGGAGCTCCATTGAGACCCTTTCAATGTCGTAAAACCTGTCAACAGGTAGGTCACTATAAGTCTGAAGGCCAAGACTTTTTCCACCGTTGGAACCGAACCTAATGACTGGGGAGAAGAGGGTTATGGCCTTTGTTGGTTTTGTGAACAATACTCGCCCCGCGTGATGACGTGGAAACAAGTTTTCTGGGAGGCCTCCCAGAAACGGAACGCTAAGTTCAAAATCATGGAAATCAGTAGAGATCAACCATCCTAGCCGCGTGTTTCGTGGGATCAGTACCTCGTCTGTGCCTGTGTTACACACAGCAACGGACATGGTTCTACAGTCGAGGTCCACTTTGCATGTGGCCACCACGGACAGCCCTAAGTCGAGAAACGTAGGAGATGGTTGAAAACAAGCCTGCTGTCGGCTAATTACCTGACCTTTCACGATGTGAATTGTCACCATGTGGTTGTCAGCCCGAGGTGGTACTGTGGTGTCATGACTGCTAGCAACCTGGCAGACCTCTGGTATTGTTTGTCCAGCCTTAAGATTTTCTGTAGTTAACACAGGAGAATCTTTCTTGGCTGTGTCCAGCGACCACAGCACCTCATTGTTGACGTCTACCGAGACACCCAATCTTACCAAAACGTCAGAGCCTAAATAGGTCGCGTGTGGTAAGTTAGTGATCACTAAGAACGGGTGGACCAGTCTGCGTTGGTTCCAGGACAGTGACAGGCAAATGACTACTCTCGCGGTCATTTCCTCACAACTGTCGGGATCTAAAGAAAAACGGAAAGACTTTCTGAGCCGTATAAGACCCTCATGCTTATGAAACAAGGTTTCATAGAAAGCTCGGCTGATCGCAGACCTCTCCGACCAGGGGGACAACACAGCATCATCGGTGTGGGATCCCTGGATCTCTACACCGTTCACTACCTGGGGCAGGTAATGTCCCGTGAGTGCCGAATGTATCAGCTCGCATAGGAGGTCCACCTGTGGTGTCTTTATTGTCCCACCTGCTGTCGAAGGTCCACATACCGGGCATGTGCTCTCGGATGGGCGTTCCCTCATGCCTTCCGCGGTACCCGCGGTTACACAGTCTGTATCACTCAGCGGAGGCAAAACAATCGGCAGTGGACTGCTCACTGTAGCCCACACCGTCCGATTACCATAATTAACAATCGCTTCAAAGCGATTGATAAAATCCTGGCCGACCAGAAATGGGATGGAGTTCACCGTAGACACATGTACCGGATGGTAAATTGTCGTCTCGCCAATCTGCATGTGAACCATGGCAATAGCTGTCATGGTTGTTCCCACTTCCGAGAGTCCCCGCAACTCTATAGCACATTCTGTCAGGGGTATTTCTCTGTCAACACTCTTAGCGGCTGTTTTCAGCTCCTCGAACAGTGTGGGTGACATAATGGATATGTCGGCACCACCGTCCAGGAGGGCGTCTTGGGTGAGGACCCCTTCTAACGTGATTGACAGGTAAGCCTTCATAGCGGGCCCCTTTCTGTAAAGGTCGCACAGGAACCACATATCGCACGTAGGTTCTTCCCGACGTTTTGTACGTCTACCACTGTCAGTGTCATGGTGAACCACCTGAACCGGCAGTGCAGTCACCGGCGTGTCAGTGAGGCCAGTTTGTGACGAGTCACTGTCACTGGTCAGCGAGGTATCCCCCTTTATCTCTGACAAGGGGCTCTCTGGCTCCGTAACAATGATGTCAGGGTCACGGTCAATGTCATGTTGACTGACATGTGCTTGACTGTCAATGGTCTGACTGTCCACGCTCCGACTGACAGTATCATGCTGACCAATGTCTTGTTGACTGCCAGTAATAGTGTCACTGTTGCCATCTGCGTGCTCCGAGTTACTATCAATGACAGCACCGTACAACGCATCAGGCTTCTTATCTTTGTTAGCAGCCTGCAAATTTCCTAACAACCGACGTATGACCTCGGTCTCTTCTGAACTCAAAGGTTTAGGATCAATTTTCTGGGGCTTGCGTTGCCCATCGCCCGTCTCGGGTACACTTTTCCGAGGTGTAGGCGGAGCAGCACCCTTGCGTGAGGGTCCCCTCTGGGAGCCCTTGTTATTCGAGTCAACCTGCTGACCGTACTTTGCAACATTAGGACATGCACCCCCCTTTTTATATCGCTGCCCACCCTCCTGACCAGACCTGAACCACCTTGGCTCATCAGTGGGGCGAACATCATCATTCCGAGGTGCCCGTAGGGCATCCCGCTTCGTCTCGCCGACATCAGAAGAAGGAGCAGACGCTCGCGCCCCTTCTAGCTCCAGTGGACGGAACAAGCCCCTCTCACTTGGAAATGCCTCTATGGGAGCCCTGCGTTTGCTGAATGCCTCAAAAACACGTACGACATACTCCAACACTTCCGTGATAGTGTTCCTGTTGCCGTTGGCCATGATTTCAACCGACGAACCTATCTCAGGATGCAAGTTTTCGATGAAAAGACACTTAAAATGTCTCTCCTCCTCCATCCCAGGTTCGTTCCGATTACCAAAGTAAGCTTGGAAGAACCTTTTGTAATAGACCTGTGGATGTTCGTTGCGACCTTGCTTGATCTTCATCGCGGCTTGGAAACCATCGATTCCCGCGCGAGGAGTGAATTTCGTGATAATAACATCACACAGACGCTTATAGTCGTTCCTTATGTCCTCCGGTTGACGTTCAATAAGATACTGCACCTCCCTGCTAGAGGTGAGATTGATTAGAGTGATCCTATCGGCAACCGTGACATTGGAGAAGCGGTCTAGCTTCAACTCCAGGTTCTTCAGGTAGGCTTTGGTTTCGTTAGAACCCAAGTCCCCTGGTTCAAAGCGCTGAATGTATTTAGACAGCTTATGGAGTTGGTCTATTGACAGAGGCATCCGGTAATTCTTATCAAACACACCCGGCGCCCCAAATGGCATACCAGGCCAAGGGTAACCAGGACCCATCCACGGATACACACCTCCGAATGGGGGTGGGTACTGAGGTGCGGACGGGTGTGAGGGAGGTGGAGGCCCAAGGGGGAATGAGGGCAGACCAACAGGTGTGGGCGAGGCTGGTGGTGGTGGAGGCAGTGGGTCTTGAGGCACAGGAGGGAATGAGGGCGGATCAACAGGTGAGGGACCAACAGGTGTGGGAGAGGATGGTGGTGTTGGAGGTGGAGGTGGTGGAGGGGTGGATGGCACATTGCCCAGTTTTGACCTGAGTTCCACACACGCCCTCCTCTCCTTACTGAGTTTATCGGTAGTAGAAGCCAATTCAGACCTACAATCCGTTAATTGGGCACGCAGGCCATCATTTAGACCTTGTAGAACCGACAAACGTTGTTCGAACACAACCATCTCTTGTTCACATCCTGTCAACTTCTGTTGAACTAGAGCCATACTCGCCTGTGACGCCTGCCAATACAGTTTATAATTATCCCTCTCTGCCTCGCACGTCTCCAACCTCCCCGTCACATCATCATTTTCAGCTGTTAACACATTGCATTGTTGCAGCACCGCGTCATTATCTGCCAGAGCTTTGCTATAAGCATCCTCCCTAGAACGAATGCTGTCCACATGTGAGTCTGTGAGTGACTGCAGCTGCAGTTTTAAAGACTCAACCTCCTGCAGCGCTGCAACCTGAAGCTTATCACATCTGTCCGCGGCAGCCTGGCTCGCCACGACTGCAGCATCCCGCTCCTTCGAGAGCTCATCGCCACTGACCACCACAAGGTCCATTTTGGCCTTCAGCAAAAGTGCCAGCTTTGCCAAGCGTTCAGTGCTTTTCTGCTTTGTCTTATCTGACGTAGCACCGTCAGCCAAAACCTTTAAAGCTTCCTCTATCTGTATTCCAGACAGAGCATCCACCTCAACCCCATAGGTGGTGATTGGAGCTGTGAGAGACACTAACGCCTTGTCTACCTCATCCATGGGAACCGTACGTATACGACGCTCAGTGTCGAAATCAGCTGTCGAGGTATCAGGAGCCTCCTGTGCAGAGGCCGCCATCTTATCTGGAAATTTGTGAAACACAAATTAAATGAAGCCACCGTAGAGAGCAAGGCCTACCAGCCTGTTATTCCAAATAAACTTGTATCTAAAATAAACAGGAGGGCCTGTGTGCAGCTGCTCAGTAACATCCAAGATGTGAAATTTAACAAAAATCAGTGATTATTATTAAATTGTCAACCCATGAGATGACCATCAAGTTCGGCTAGTTTTTGTTTGATTGTCGTGAAAACCAAGACAAAAGATGCCTCCTGTGTGTTATTTTAAACTTGCAGTTTAAAAAAAAAAAACCAGGGACAGACAAACGTTGTTTTGCACAGAATTGATGATAAAAGTGTCAAGTTTTATCAAAAAGCAGACATGTCAGTATTAAAGCTGTGTAACTTAAACAGTCTTTTCAATGACAGCAATGGACAAACAAGCATGGAAACTTGTCTGGGACAACAGCTTCTGAAAGTTAACGAGGAGTGATCTCCTCAGTGAGGAGTCTTCACCCCCCTTTTAGCGTCAACACTTACAGCGTAATCGACCAATCACAGCGAAGACAGAACTGTAGTTCTAAAACCCAAGTGTTCATGGGAAATGGAGTCCTCTTAACCGTACGCCACTCACGTGTGACGCGCCGTTCGAGCGGTGTGTTCACGGACCTGCGGTCGGTCGAACAAAAGCGTGGAACGGACTTTTCAACGTTCTAAAACAGTCATAAATATCGCAAAACACCGCGGTAAAGCCAGTCTTCGACGATATCACGTGCATAGAACTCAAACAACACAAATAAACCGTCAGAAATGTGTACATAAATGAATCTGACAACCAGCAGTCTACAGAAACCAACGTTCTTGAACACGACACACAATGGACCAATCACAGCGTTTTAAGCAGCCATCTTGTCTCTCGGTACCTGTTTAGCTTAGCCCGACCCAAAGTCCTAGACACTCTTTCACAAAATAAACGTATTTTTACACCGCAGAAAATACCGTCAATGAGCTAAAACACAACCAGGCTAACTCCCACGCCTTCCAAAGAAGGCAGCACGCTAACTGTGTACAACAACGGACTTTACGTCAAACGGAACCGGATCAAGTCCGGTCCAAAAGCGGAGTGGGTTTTTCCCGAACCTCGGCAACACACGTTGTAACAGAAAAAGGCACTTAATGGAGCAGCATATGTGTGAAACAGACCAACAGCAAACCGCAGATGTAATAGAATGAAACAGAGGCGACACGGCGGTCACAACAATGAAAAATGCATGCAGCCTCGCGACACGTTATGAACGTCTCACAAACACAGACACAACATTTATCACTCATCCGCTTCAAGCATACGTTCAAAAGTGAAAGAAAGAATAATTCTAACGGAAAAACGCACCAGACAATGCCACGATTAGCAATCTCTGAGACACTCACCAGCCAAAACTATTCCATAAGTCCACAACAGGATGCAAACTATGCCAACAACACCGCAACAATAAGCTACACAAAACAACTTAATAATCGTTCTAGGAACTCGGACGAGCCACCAATTGTAATGGAATAAGACCGTATGCTGTAAGGTATTTAAACACTTACTGGGCCACCATTACTGTAGATGCGCAGGTCTGAGCAGAGTTTATCTGCACAACCTGCCACCAATGCGCGAGTTCTTCCTTTTTCCGATATTAAATTGCTTTTACTGTAATTAGGAAAAATGTAATTTCACACTTAGACTTCAATTTATGTTGGTCTACCAGAAAATAGACCTTTTATTGAAACTATCACAAAATTACATTAAACATTGGTATCGATATTAGCTCTGATTCTAACTACTATGACAAGAATTCAAATTAAAAACAAACAGACAGTTGGACCTTTCTGTTGGCACATTACTTAAAGTTTACCATGATGAAAATAAACATAAGGAGGAGTTTAAGGAGGAAAGATAAAAGATTGAAAGGAAATGGTTGAATCTTATCTTGAGATGTTTAACCAGAGATAGCACCCTCTGCTCGGTTTCGGCTGGACGTCCGTACCGTGATGAAACGACTTTTACCTTCGTGAAGATGATCCTGTCTCGACTCCGGTAAATTAGTCAAGCCAGACGCGCATGCTGCTGCGTTTTACAGGCGACCCACGTTCATCTTGCCACGGTCTCGAGACCGTCTGCGTCGGCCTCCCAGAGTAATGCCCAGCTCTGGTTTTGTTTCAAGATAACTTCCAGAAAGAGTGTCACCGCTTGGAGCTGTGACACTCGAAGGGGTTCACAGCTGACGTGCTGTTTGAACCTTTGCTGAAGACGTGGGCCCTTGGTGCATGGCCGGGACGTACATCAGCTTGGAGGAAAACGTCCGTGCATCTTCCCTTCTCCCCGAGAACTCATCAGCTCAGCTTCTCCCCGAGAACTGAGTCCCAGCACGGAGACAAAACAAAACCTGCAGGTGTGAAAACAGAGCACTCTCTGTTTGAGCACAGATGAATTGTTTTTAGAACGGACGGGAGACCGAAGATTAAGTTATGTCTAGAACTTTTCTTTCGTTCCAAAAACAGTTCAAACAAATAGAACGGATTGTTCATTCAACTTTAGACACTTATTCTGCAGAGAGCAGACAGTTTAAAGCAAGATCATTCTGAGATGTTCTCTTAACTTTGGCATATTTAAAATATACCAGCTTAGTAAAATCATCATTAAATGACAAAAATATACTGTTGATCAATTCTGAATTAACACACATTAAAAAGAAAGTTCAATCTGATTAATTGGTGTCCATTAATTCAACATAATTCTAACAAAAAGTAGTGTCCACTTGTGTCCTTGAGATGTCCAAGAAAGTGTAACACTGAGAGTTTCAGAGAGATGCGGAGAGGCCCATATTCCATACGGACATGAGAGTGCTGTATCCCTACAATCTGAATTATCATTTTCTCTCGGCAAAGTTCTTTATTGGTAAGATGGTTTTATTGTCTAGCTTCAAGACAGGTGGCATAAAAAGACGTGAAGTAAAATAGAGCAGTTCACTTGGGATTAAATGCTGAGCGAGGCAGTGTTTGAAAAAGCTTGCTACAGTCCTAAATAAACTGCTGCAAATGAGGCCACGGAGTTTACAGCAGAAGACTGAAATGATGAGGCTAAAATCATGGTTTTACAGTATCACTGACTATTCTGTGTTAAATTATGCATTCTTAGCAATCCCTGTTGACTTCTCCAACAGTAAATCAATAAGGACTCCCTGTTCATAATTCATTTGAGAGAGAAAACACCCTAGAACCCATACTCAACCATTTCCAAAAACTATTTATGCACAAAAACATCAAAACTTTGTATGATGTCTGTGAATATTACTTGATTAATTTTGCTGCTGTGTATGCTGTTCATATTTGACGGGAAATTTTCTTTTACTTCTGGAAGTGTTTTTGTGTGGTTGCGAGAAAATGATTAAATCACAACTAAAAAGCTGTAAATAAGGGACACGTTTTAGACCATTCTTCCATTAAAAGTTATGTTTATCTGATGTAAGTCAATTAAATAGGTTGCAATAAAGTTCCAGTACAGTACTTGTAAACCATGTCAACATTTTGGTTTCAACTTGGCAAAACCATATTACAGTATGTGTGTACACAGGGTTTTCCATATGAAGTTCAGATAAATCAACAGAATTAATGCTTTACATGGAAGGCTGGCAGGCAGTGGCCCACTTGAACTGTGAATGCAGTTTTAAATACAAAAGCACAAAGCAACTTGTCAACATGGATACAGAGTAAATAACACACCATCCACCTCCTGAGCTGACTGCTGTGAATATTTGTTAGGCAACAAAACAACCTGTGTTCCTGATGATGATTAGGTAAAGAGGATAAAAGCATGTTACAAGTGATAAGTTACAGAAAGGTACTTGTTTTCAGCTTTCTATGCCATTCAAAATGTATTACAACAAGAGACATGCAAGGTAACTGCTAAATATTAAGTTCTATAAGCACAAGGTGTATGAGTAAAACATAAAATTGGACGTTTTTGATCAATTTGCCATTTGGCGCATAGGCACAATTTCTTATGTTGATTATTTTAATCTGTGGTAAAGGGAATTTCTTGAAAGCCTGACTACAGATAAGGACAAGGCATGCATTCACATCTTCCTCACCCTGGCAGTGTAGTAATGCTGAATTCATTTTTTAAAGACGTGAATTAGAACCATTGACTTTAAGATTTTAATTTTTCATTCAACCTTTATTTATACAGGTTAATCCCATTGAGCCTTGTGGACTGATTTACAAGAGACCTGAAAACTCTTTTTTATTTTTTATTTATTTTTTATTCAACCTTTAAAGATTATTTTAAAGGGGACCAAATATTGGTTTTATAAATTTTTATGGTATGTCTGTGGGCTATCCAGACCATGTTCATTCAATTTAATGCACAAAATAATTCTTAGATAATAAAATATCCCCTTTCTAGTTGTGCCTTTTCTGACTTCCGTTCTGAACGAGCTGTTTATGATAAGGCCACGCCCTTCAAAAATCTGTTTACATTAACTCCGCCCTCCAAAGGGGACCCTGAGTCAGACCCAGAGGCAGACGCCATTTTGGGCAGGGCAAATGAGGCGCTGACGCGTCGCGTAGGCCGCTGAGAAACATCCATAAGTTCACCCTCCATGTTAAAAACTCTTCGTCTGACTCTTCGAAAACAAGCAATAAGGCTGCAGAGTAACACACTGGCTGCTAACTGCTATACACGCTCTCTCTAGCGGGGACCGCTTTTTTTCACGGACCACATCCGGCGCTGAACGGATATGGTCCGTGAGCAGTCGTCCGGTTGATTTAAGAGCCCGTAAATAAGTTTTTTCGTTTTTACTGATAGATAATTAGTTATTAGCGGTACTGCATTTTAACAACAACGAAACATCGAACTCTGAGATGAACTCAGGAAAAACAACCGTGACGTCTTTTATACTGAAGTGGGTTGAGCCGCACCAGGGGTTGCTAGGTGAGGGGCTGGACTCAGGTTGGGGTGGGTTGTCCTACGGCTTGTGACATCACAAGCCGTAGGATTTGAAAACGAGACATTTATATCACTGAAAAATAAATATACTTAGAGTAAATATACCACTGGGTGCATTTTTTGGCCCTAGGGCTGTTTTTTAAAGAAGTACATAACCAAAGTTGAGTTAAAAAAAACATTAAAAAGTGAATTTTGCATCTTTGGTCCCCTTTAAGAATATCCATCCATCCATCCATTTTCTTCCGCTTATCCGGGGTCGGGTCGCGGGGGTAGCAGCCTAAGTAGGGAGGCCCAGACTTCCCTCTCCCCAGCCACTTGGAGCAGCTCCTCTGGGGGAATCCCAAGGCGTTCCCAGGCCAGCCGAGAAACATAGTCCCTCCAGCGTATCCTGGGTCTTCCTCTGGGTCTCCTCCCGGTGGGACATGCCCGGAACACCTCACCAGGGAGGCGTCCAGGAGGCATCCTAACCAGATGCCCGAGCCACCTCAACTGGCTCCTCTCGATGTGGAGAAGCAGCGGCTCTACTCCGAGTCCCTCCCGGATGACTGAGCTTCTCACCCTATCTCTAAGGGAGAGTCCAGACACCCTGCGGAGAAAACTCATTTCAGCCGCTTGTATCCGAGATCTTGTTCTTTCGGTCATAACCCAAAGCTCATGACCATAGATGAGGGTGGGAACGTAGATCGATCGGTAAATTGAGAGCTTTGCCTTTTGACTCAGCTCTCTCTTCACCACGACAGACCGGTACAGCGCCCGCTTCACTGCGGACGCTGCACCTATCCGCCTATCGATCTCACGCTCCAGTTTTCCCTCATTCGTGAACAAGATCCCGAGATACTTAAACTCCTCCACTTGGGGCAGGACCTCCTCCCCGACCCGGAGAGGGCACGCTACCCTTTTCCGGCTCAAGACCATGGCCTCGGATTTGGAGGAACTGATCCTCATCCCGGCCGCATCGCATTCAGCTGCAAACCGCTCCAGTGAAAGCTGTAGATCACGAGCTGATGAAGCCAATAGGACCACATCATCTGCAAAAAACAGAGAAGCGATTCTAAGGCCACCAAAACGGATCCTCTCAACACCTTGGCTGCGCCTAGAAATTCTGTCCATAAAAGTTATAAACAGAATCGGTGACAAAGGGCAACCTTGGCGGAGTCCAACTCTCACCGGAAACGAGCCTGACTTACTGCCGGCAATGCGGACCAAGCTCTGACACCGGTCGTACAGGGACCTAACAGCCCATATCAATGGGCCTGGTACCCCATACTCCCGGAGTACCCGCCACAGAACCCCCCGAGGGACGCGGTCGAATGCCTTTTCCAAGTCTACAAAGCACATGTAAACTGGTTGGGCAAACTCCCACGCACCCTCCAGGACCCTGTTGAGGGTGTAGAGCTGGTCTAGTGTTCCACGACCAGGACGAAAACCACACTGCTCCTCCTGAATCCGAGGTTCGACTATCCGACGGACCCTCCTCTCCAGAACCCCTGAATAGACCTTACCAGGGAGGCTTAAGAGTGTGATCCCTCTATAGTTGGAACACACCCTACGGTCCCCCTTTTTGAATAGGGGAACCACCACCCCAGTCTGCCAATCCAAGGGAACTGCCCCCGATGTCCACGCGATATTGCAGAGTCGCGTAAGCCAACACAACCCCACAACATCCAGAGCCCTAAGGAACTCAGGACGAATCTCATCCACCCCCGGAGCCTTGCCACCGCGGAGCTTTTTAACCACCTCGGCGACCTCCGCACCAGAGATTGGAGAGCCCGATCCAAAGTCCCCAGGCTCCGCTTCCTCAGTGGAAGACGTGCCAGTAGGATTGAGGAGGTCTTCGAAGTATTCCGCCCACCGACTCACAACATCCCGAGTTGAGGTCAACAGCACGCCATCCCCACCATAAATGGTGTTGGTCGCGTACCGCTTTCCCCCCCTGAGACGCCGGATGGTGGACCAGAATCGCCTCGAAGCCGTACGGAAGTCATTCTCCATGGCCTCTCCGAACTCCTCCCACGCCCGAGTTTTTGCCTCAGCAACCACCCGAGCCGCATGCCGCTTGGACTGCCGGTACCTATCTGCTGCTTCCGGGGTCCCACAGGCCAAAAAGGCCCAATAGGACTCCTTCTTCAGCTTGACAGCATCCCTCACCGCCGGTGTCCACCACCGGGTTCGAGGGTTGCCACCACGACAGGCACCAACAACCTTGCGGCCACAACTCCGATAAGCTGCCTCGACAATAGAGGCGCGAAACATGGCCCACTCGGGCTCAATGTCCCCCGCCTCCCTCGGAACGTGTTCAAAGCTCTCCCGGAGGTGGGAGTTAAAGCTCCGTCTTACGGGAGACTCTGCCAGACGTTCCCAGCAGACCCTCACAATACGTTTGGGTCTGCCAGGTCTGACCGGCATCCTCCCCCACCATCGGAGCCAACTCACCACCAGGTAGTGGTCAGTTGACAGCTCCGCCCCTCTCTTCACCCGAGTGTCCAGGACATGCGGCCGCAGATCAGATGAGACGACAACAAAGTCGATCATTGAACTACGACCTAGGGTGTCCTGGTGCCAAGAGCACATATGGACACCCTTATGCCTGAACATGGTGTTCGTTATGGACAATCCATGACGAGCACAGAAGTCCAACAACAGAACACCACTCGGGTTCAGATCAGGGGGGCCGTTCCTCCCAACCACACCCCTCCAGGTCTCACTGTCATTGCCCACGTGAGCGTTGAAGTCCCCCAGCAGAACAAGGGAGTCCCCAGGAGGCGCACCCTCCAATACCCCCTCCAAGGACTCCAAAAAGGGTGGGTAATCTGCGCTGCCGTTCGGCGCATAGGCACAAACAACAGTCAGAGCCCGTCCCCCCACACGTAGGCGAAGGGAGGCTACCCTCTCGTTCACCGGGGTGAACCCCAACGTACAGGCACCGAGATGGGGGGCAACAAGTATGCCCACTCCTGCTCGGCGCCTCTCACCAGGGGCAACTCCAGAGTGGAAGAGTGTCCAACCCCTCTCAAGGAAACTGGTTCCAGAGCCAGAGCCATGCGTTGAGGTGAGTCCGACTATTTCTAGCCGGAACCTCTCAACCTCACACACTAGCTCAGGCTCCTTCCCCACCAGAGAGGTGACATTCCATGTCCCAATGGCCAGCTTCTGTAGCCGAGGATCAGACCGCCAGGGTCCCCGCCCTCGGCCACCACCCATTCCACAATGCACCCGACCCCTTTGGCCCCTCCCACAGGTGGTGAGCCTATGGGAAGACTTTAAGAATATCTTTTGTTTAAAAAAAATAATCCAGTTTAACATTAATATTCCCAAGTGCAGGTTTTAGAGGATTTTGGTGTGAATTTGTTTGAAATCTGTTGCGATCATGTCTCCCTAACTGAATTATCCAGGGATGGTTCTAAGCTAAAAAATCCATGTATATGTCACAAATACAGTACATTTTGTCACTTAAACTTACTGTAAGAATGGACCAAGTAAACCAAGTAAACTAAAGGATGATGGTCAAAATCTCTTAATGTACAGTAACGCAGCTGCTCGCAAGTCAGTGTTTCAATATTACAACCTGTATACACCCATTCCCCACCCACTTTCAATATGATGACTAAAACTGCAATTTACTTTTAAAATTTACATTTTTTTAAATTAATTAACGTTTACTATATTCCGTACTGATAATTGCATCCAGCATGGACTAAATAAATGCAATCATATTCTTTGATTTTTTAAAATTATTATTATTGTTTTGTATAAGCATTTCCTCCTTTTGATGTTATCGCACACCTGAGTTCAGGAACACAGAGGGATGTCTTCCACTCAGCCAGTCATTTATAACACTTGCAAAGATGTGCCACTAAACACAACGTCTATACTACGGATTTTCACCAAGTCTGGCAAGTCTAGACTGTTCTGTTTTTTCTTTCAGAAGAGAAAAGTCATAGCAGAGTCCACTCTGACAGGAATGTACGGTACCTGAGTAGGGGGATGTGGAGGGAAGAGGAAGCCATTTTTAGAAATGAAGGGGGTGTAAAAGAAAACATCAGCTGGTGTGTTAGCAGTCCTTATTCCTCTCTCCTGTTGTGTTGAAGTTGTATTTGTTGGGGGAGCAATAAAGACTTTGCAGGTATCACATCTGATCTTACTGTAGGTTTGAATGTGTGAATAACCTGCATTTTATAAACAAAAAGCAGTGATTAATGGATGGTGTATAATAGATAAATTAATTTGGTGGCATTTATAGTTATAATTCTGTTTTTATCTTGTAAATTTTTACAACTAACTGTGAGTTAAAAATGATAGTGATGTAGTGGTTATTGGGTTGGTTGTGATTGGGTGCATCTGGTGTGTAAAAATATGTGTACAGTACTAGTACATGTAATATTTAGATTACAACTAAATTAATCTTGCTAGACACCAAGCTAAGCCTTTGTGGTCAAGTTAATAAGTTTCAGGCCAAGAGATGTTTTATAGTGGCAGATATTGGCATGTTTTGTTGAGAAAATCCCCCTAAAAGTTAATACAAAAACTTGCATTTTCTTTCTTTGAAGTACAAAATGTTCACAAAAAACATGCTGTATTTTTTGATAAACTATTCATCCATCCATTATCTTCCACTTGTTCCTAAGTAGAGTCACGGGGGCAGCAGCTTGAGCAAGGAGGCCCAGACATCTCTTTCCACAGCCACCTCTTCCAGCTCTTCTGGAAGGACTCCAAGGTGTTCCCAGGCCAACTGAGAGACATAGTCTCTCCAGTGTGTCCTGGGTCTTTCCCAGGGTCTTCTCCCAGTCAGACATGCCCAAAACACCTCCCTAGGGAGGTGCGTCCAGGGGACATCGTTACCAGATGCCCAAACCACCTCAACTGGCTCCCCTTGATGTGAAGGGGCAGCGGCTCTACTCTGAGGCCTTGTACACACGTAGCCTGGTGTTTGAAAAAATAATATCTGCGCAAAAAAATATTGCTGTACATACATGTTCGGATATAGAAAATGATCGTCTACATGTCCCCGGTGATTTTCACCACAGAGCGTTGTAAAGAATATGTCCAACCCATAGGTGGCAGTGTAGTGCAAAGGTGAAACGTATATCAGCCAATCACAACCCTTCAAAGCAACCACAACTTCCTGTTATTGTTGAATCATGGCGCCTGGAGGTTCGTTTGTGTGGACAGTGAACTACCATTAAATACCGTGTTGGAGTACAACGTTAATAAAATGCAGGAAAATGTTGACTGGGAATCATGTCAGAGCAGGTATGTTGACATTTTAGCGCTTTTTTAAAAAGAGCATTATGTGACGTCAGCGCCGCGCCGCACCATCTGTCGCAGACATAAGTTCACCCAGGAACAGGTAGCATCTCTAGCTAATGAAAACATCGAGCTAAAGGTAACAGTTGGACAGCTTAAAGATCAGATGTTGCAACTTTCTGGGGATAATAAAAAATTTAAAGAGTCAGTATTAGATATCCAAGCCAGAAGTATGCGGGATAATGTTATTTTCTCTGGGATTCCGGAGGGAGTGGAGGAGAATCCGGAGGCCTTGGTTCGGGACTTCTTTCAAAAACAGCTAAAGTTGCCGAGTGAAACCATTAAAGCAATTACTTTTCATCGAGTTCACCGCCTCGGGGCTAAACGGCCTGGGAACACTAGACCGCGCCCGATAATAGCTAAATTCGAACATTATAAACAAAAGGAACAGGTTAAAAGCCGGGGTAGGGAACTACGTGGGACAAATTTTAGCATGAACGATCAATATCCTGCAGAAATCCTGAGCAGAAGGAAAGTTCTATTCCCGATAAGAAAGAAAAATATAAGCGAAGGAATAAGAGCTAACATCTCTGTGGATAAACTCTATATAAACGGTCAGCTGTTTAGAGATCCAGAAGCTACTCCTTGGCTTTATTAGCCATATGATCAAGGTAAGAACTATATCGGTTGCTAATATTGATTAATATTATTAAATATAGTATTTGTTAATATTACTTACCAGATATATTTAATTTTTTTTCAGCACAGCTCGGTGGTGGGACACACTCAGATAGTGGTGATACACAAGGTGGGATGACACTTGATGTGGTAAGAGGGTGTTTTTGTTTTTTCTTATCTGAATTATGTTTCCATGTATATCATTTCTCTTTGTTTTCTTGTCTATATTTTTCTAACTCAACAATTATCAGCGCACAAGCACAAGGGTTCACACACGTCTTTGTATATCCATACAATTACTTTATGAATGAAAACTTCCCTGATTCATTTTCAAAAGAAACAGCAATTACTTTATTTAAAAATCATATATAGTTATTCATTAAGGAATATGTTTTTGTCTGGATCTATTGTTATCTTTTATATTTGTGATAGTGGGTGTGGTATAGATTTATTATCATTAGCACAAGTATGGGTTCTTTAGGGTTTGTCACATGGAACATTAATGGAGCCGGTAGCCAACATAAAAAATATAGGATTTTTAATCAGATTAAAAGATTAAAGGCAGATGTTGTATTACTCCAAGAAATTCATAAATTGGCCTCAACTGTAGATGAGCTAAAATCTTCAGAGTTTCCTAATGTATTCTCAGCCTGTTATAATTCTAGACAAAGAGGGGTAGCAATTTTAATACATAAAAATGTTAACTTCACAGTATTAGATCAGGTTATAGACCCACACGGTAGATATATAATATTAAAGTTATCAATATTTAGACAAAATTATTGTATAGTTAGCATATATGGGCCAAATGTAGACGACGCTTCTTTTTTTCATGACTTTTTTTCCACTCTATCAAAGCACATGGATTCCTCACTGGTAATGGGAGGTGATCTCAACTTTGGTTTCAATGACAAAATAGACAGACTGAATACAGTGGGAACTCAACGCAGTTGGCAATCTATAAATATAGTTAAACAGTATATGAATGATTATGGACTCTGCGATGCATGGCGTTCTTTTCACCCTGATAGCAAAGAATATTCTTTCTTTTCACATGTGCATCACTCATATTCTCGTATAGATTATTTCATAGTAAGCAATTCATTGCTGACCAACATTTCAGACACTAAGATCCACACCATTGCTGTCAGCGATCATGCACCAGTTACTCTATATTTAGATTATAAAAAAGAAACTAGAAAAAATATAAATTGGAGATTCAATACATCACTGCTTCAAGAAGAAGAATTTTTGCAATATTTTAAAATAGAATGGGCATCATATTTAGAGTTGAATGATTTGCCAGGAACATCAGCATGTACACTTTGGGAGGCTGGGAAAACAGTTATGAGAGGTAAAATAATATCCTATTCAACAAATAAAAAGAAAAAAGAAAATAAACGTATTGAGGAATTAGAGAAATCCATTAAACTATTAGAAGGTCTACAAGAAGAGGAAACACAGCAAAAACTACGCAAAGTAAAATTAGAACTAAATGAAATTATTGATAAGAAAAATAAATTCTTGATACAAAGACTTAGATTAGATAATTTTGAATACGGTAATAAATCAGGGAGCTTTTTAGCTAATCAACTTAAATTAAACAAAGAAAAAACATATATATTTGGTATTAAAGATAAAGATGGAAATATAATTCATGATGAGGGAAAAGTAAACAATGTTTTTAAAGATTTCTATAAAACTCTATACACTCCACAAATAAATCCATCTAATGAGGATATTAATGAATTCTTAGAGAAAGTAACACTCCCAAAACTAGATATTAGTCAATCATCAAAACTAGACTCACCATTAACTTCAGATGAGCTCCATGAAGCAATTAAAAGCATGCCTAATAAGAAATCGCCAGGTCCTGATGGATATCCAGTAGAATACTATAAAAAGTTCTGGGATATACTGGAACCAATATTTTATAGAGTGCTACTTGAGTCAGAAGAAAATGGCAGGCTACCAACACATATGAATTCAGCCAACATTAGTCTCTTATTAAAGCCAGGCAAAGACCCAGTATTACCTACGAGTTATCGTCCAATCTCTCTCATTAATGTTGATGTTAAAATAATTTGTAAAGTCTTATCTAAAAGACTAGAGAAGATAACTCCTGTTATTATACATCCAGACCAAACCGGATTCATAAAAGGAAGACACTCAGACACAAATACACGAAGATTATATAATGTAATAGAGTATTCGTATTTTAAAAATATTGAAACAGCTATTTTTTCTTTAGATGCTGAAAAAGCATTCGATAGAGTAAATTGGAATTTCTTATTTGCTACCTTAAATAAATTTGGATTTGGGGATTACTTCATTAACTGGTTAAAAATATTATATAGTTCACCAACAGCGTGTGTCAGGACAAATAATCAATTATCTTCAAGCTTCTGTTTACAGAGGGGCACCAGGCAAGGTTGTCCACTTTCACCAGCATTATTTGCTATTTTTATTGAACCGTTAGCAGCAGCAATAAGGCAAAGTGTTGATATTAAAGGCATAAAGGGTAGAAACATAGAACATAAAATGAGTCTTTATGCTGACGATGTTTTGCTTTTTCTTGAGAACTCAGGAAACTCAATATCCAATGTTATCAAGTTAATAAACTCATTTTCAAAAGTTTCTGATTATTCTATAAACTGGACAAAATCTACAGTGCTTCCGATAAATTGTGTGTTTAATAATTCTCTTAATGAAAGACTACAATCAGGTAATATTAAATATTTAGGTGTTAATATCTCTCCTAAATTGGAGGATTTAATAAAATTAAATCATATCCCATTATTAAAGAAAATTGAAGACGATCTTACTAGATGGAGATCTCTACCCATATCACTTATGGGAAGAGTTGCCTCAGTAAAAATGATGGTGCTGCCGAGAATAAATTATTTATTCTCAATGATTCCAAATAAACCTTCAAATGAATG
>JBBPBX010065656.1:0-19892 GCA_038048925.1 Garcialebias charrua | reverse complement strand
TCCCGAGCACAAAGCCCCCAGGACCACCCAGACAGGATGAACCACACGCCCACCCCCCAGATCCGACCATAGGGGAGAACCGGAAGAGCCCCACCAGCGACTACACACAATGACCCCCCGCGGTGAAGGATAAATCACCATTATATACGTTATTATGATTAAACCTATATACTCATGCACAACTATTTTTCATGTAATCACAAAGGTTTTATACAATCATGTTTAGATGCTTAATGCACTGTGCACATGTTAATCTTACCGGTGTGCAGTTTTGATCAGACCTGCAGCTTGAAGCAGATCTCGGAGGTCAACACATTCCAGGGGGGGAAGGGCAAGCAGAAACAGAATTTGGCTGATCTAAAAAACAGGTACATCTTTATTACATCATCAGAAATACACTTAGTTTATGCAACACATTTAGTTCATGACACATAATGTTCACAGGATAAATATAAATGTAAAACCAGTTTGAATCTAAACTCTTCTTAAACTCTTATGCTTAAACAAAGAGGCACACACAAAAGCTGATACAGGTCACAGCAGAGAGACCTTGGCACAGCTATAAATCTCAGTTGCTGTGGCAACCATCGCTATCAGTTCGCCTGACCAATAAGACGACAGCAGAAGCCCAAAACATTTTATGATATCTCACAACAGAGGGGTGAGCTGGCATTCTTTGACGAGACTTCGAGCGACAGGTCTGTTCAACGAATCCTCCGATCGTATATGCATATTGATCAAATTATGTCTGCTTATTCTGTTAACCAGAAGAAGCCCAAAACATTTTATGATATCTCACAGCAGAGGGGTGAGCTGGCATTCCTTGACGAGACTTCGAGCGACAGGTCTGTTCAACGAATCCTCCGATCGTATATGCATATTGATCAAATGATGTCTGCTTATTCTGTTAACCTGTATCTTTTTCAATAAATCATATTTGCTTCAAGAGACGCCTGGCTCATTTGAACACCCAAGCTGAATTCCTTCAGTTCTGGTGACCAGCCGACGTGATGAACCAGGTGGGCTGTTGAAATAGACGAGCAGAACTTCGTGACTGACAGTGCGGTGGGCCCAAAAAACAACAGAGAGGTAAGTTGCACCGTGAAATACTCAAAACAACAATTTGGCCTAATATCCAAATTTACTGCACTAAAGTACACGAGAGTCTCTCGAGATAAAGGACTCTTGTTAAGTTTAAATAAATAATTTGGTTGGTTAAAAGTGGTTCACAGATACGTTTTCAGTTTAAGCAGACAAGGGGTCGGTTCGGCTCGGTTCGGGACCAGTGGGCCACTCGGCCCCTCCCCGCCCGAGAGCGGCTGAGGAGAGCGTGTGGGGCGCGTACACGTCTGATTAAAGTGATCGCGGGGCGATTGAACGTTGAGGTTCTAATTACTTACTTTTGGGGAATAAACGCTTTCTATTCAGGCCGTGAGTAGCCGGTTGTGGCCGCGTGTGTCACGTGGGGCGGATCCGTTCGTCCGCGTGAGGAGTGGGAGTCACGAAGACTTGTTTCACTGTCTTGTTTAGAAAAGCGTTTCCGGAGCGTTCGATCCTTTGAGTAGCTGGAAGAGGTCGTTCAACTTGTTTCGCGTCCGCTCGCGAGTAGTTGAAACGGCTGCCGCTTGTTTTGGAGGTCGGACGTAACCGATGCCTGGCGTCGTGGGGGGGTCGCCGGAAGTTCACGCGTGAGGTGAAAACTACAGCTCCCAGAGTGCCTTGCGCTAAACTTGCGGATTAGCGCAGTGGAATCGCACTGGGGGCGGTGACCGAAGAGGTCTGTAGAAAAAAAAAAAAGGGAAAGCAACCCTAGAGAGGTTGCATGATTTGGGCTTGTGTTTAATTTGTTTTAAAATACTTTGCGTCGCATTTCTTTAAGTTTTTTAATGTAAATCATCTTTTTAGGGAAAAGAGATCTCAATTAGTTTCAAATTAGGAATTTTTGATTGTTTGGTAAATGTTGGTGTGGACTCAGATGTGTGAGTTGAAGGTGTTCTTCATGTGACTGATGTGTGGTGCTACCATGACTCTGCCAGCAGAGGGAGCTGTTGTTTAACACAGAAATAAAAGCCTGAACACAAAGGGAGCTCCTCAGACTTTTTTAGACTTTTTTTACTGTGTTACACAAAGGAACTCCGTGAATGGGAGAAACAATTGTGAAATAAAGCCTTTTTGAGTGAATGTTGTGTGTGAACGCAGTCATGGAGCACATTAAGGAGAAACCGACCTGTCAAAATGAATCTGTACATGAACAATTGATCAGGGTTCAGGCGGTGATAGCCATAATTCATGCTGCAGATCCTGGTAAGTGTAAACAATTAGATGTGTTAATTATACAAATTGTGAGAGCAGCAGAAAATTCAGAAAAATCAACAGATAACTTAACACAATTAGTTTGGACAAAAGTGAAAGAACAGCAAAAATTGCTTGATGATATACAAACCAAACAAACAATTTGTACATCATTTTGGGAGCATAGTAAGCTTAATAAAAGTCACCAACAACAAAAGCAATTAGTGGAGGTGTACAAGCAGTTAGCTTTGTTATCTCAGAGCGTACAAAATGTTGGTGAGACAAACAGTTGCACAGAAATAGAAGAAACAACGACACCGCCTCCATATGCTGTCAAGGCCACCGCTCCACCTGCACCATCAGCAGGACAGTACCCCCTGTTTCCAAGAAGGAGAGGTCAGATGAGGTTTGAAGAGGATGACACCGAGGATGAGGATCAGGTTCGGCCTGGGGCACCATGGAGGAGAGAATGAGAGGTCAGAGGGCACAACATCTCCGTAGTGAGTTTGAGCGGGAAGTCAGTTATCCTGATGAGAGAAGAGATAGGGAATGGCCAGGTTCAATGTCTCCACGTCCACGTGACTATGACAGAGAGGAAGAGAGTCGAGCTGAGAGACGCTACGAGGAAGAAATGGGCAGGGGGTGCTACGGCCCCCCCAGAGCAGGTAGCAAGCATGCAGACAGGAGCAAACATGCAGGGGATCCACAGGCCGAGAGGAAGAAGAAGTTCTTCTTTAAAGGGTCAGTGTCAGGTACCGTGGCTGAGTCAGAAGATGAGCTGGTGAGAGGGAGACCACACGCACGCCCAGACAGTCCAGTATGTGAGCCGCCGAGCAGGACAGAGGAGGACTGGTACACTAAATCAGAGCTAGGATATTCGAGCGCACAGGCATACCCCCCACCTAGGGACCTCCCACCTAGAGATGAACAAGATGAGACGAGGCAGTTAAGTGAAAGGCTATATAAGGGAACTCAGCTGCCGTTGATGACCACAAGGGGTCCATTAGGTCAGGTGACCAGGTATAAGCCTTATAACATACGCGATGTGGATGCTCTGGTTTCGAAACTGCCGGATTTGGCGGATGGAGCTGCGAGATGGTTGGATAAGTTTAATTCTCTTACTGTGGGGGTCAAGTTGTCAGTGGGAGATCTAAATGCCACATTGCACGTTGCGCTAATTCAAACACGTTCCAAACATACCTGAATTCGCAGGTAGTGCTCGGAGGATATCGATGCAGGATCGCAGAGGTTCCTGACGATACTCCTTTAGAAGACGCGTATATGGATATTGGTCCAATTATAAAAGCGCTGTACCCTCTGCCAGTGGGGGAACAAGTCCCTGAGTTTCGGTGGGACCGAACAATCGATCCGTATACATTCATTTAGGAATGTAAAGAGACTTGGGAGAAGCTCACAGGTGAGCGGGCACGATGCCTTCAGCAACGGCCATATTTCAGAAAAGCGGTTCTTGACGGACTCCCGGCTGATGTCAGAGTCAGAGTCAGAGTCAGAGAGAATTTATTGTCATTTGCACCGCATGTAGTACATGTGTTGAAAACGAGATTATGTACACAGGGTCCCAGTTACATCCAACAACAAATGCAAGAGAAATACAATAATAACATCTAGGATTAACTAAGAGAGACATCACATCAGCTAGTAATACACTAAGCCCTAATGTAGTAGAAAAACATCATTATAAACAGCAGCACGAACATGAGCAGATGGTCACAGATGAACGCAGCAACAAGAAACAGATCAGTACAGTATCAGTATGATGTGACATTTTGCAGTGTTTATTCTTATTATTTATTTATTCATGAGTCTGACAGCCTCAGGGTAGAAGCTGTTTCTCAGTCTAGTGGTTCTACATTTGATGCTCCTCAACCTCCGTCCCGAGGGGAGTGGTGCAAAGAGTGAGTGTGCTGGGTGAGTGAGGTCTTTCATGATGCAGGTGGCTCTTTTCTCTTCAATGAGATGGAGAAAAATCCTGACATGATCACGGCCACACCAGACCGGTGGGAGAAGCACGTCGTACATCGTTTGAAGTATGTTAAAAAACAGGAGGATAAAGAGGCAGCCGAATTAGAGGTTGCAAAGAATCAATTAATTAAACTCCAGCTCTCAAGTGTCAGACAAACAGTTAATGAAAAAGCGAAAGAGAAAAAACAATTAGTGGTACAAGAAGTACCAGCTAATTCTAAAGAAACAGGAGGGGCAGTAGACGCCTCTGGGGTGGTTGCTATGCAACAGTGGTCTGAAACTCCTGACCCGCGAGGCAGAGGTGGACATCCAGCAAGAGGAGCTGGACGTGGTCGGGCAGGTGGCCAGAGAGGGCGAGGGGGAACCTGGAACACAGGGGCTCCACAAGGGGGGCAGCAGAGGGGTGCCTGTTTCGTTTGCGGAAAGCTGGGACATTGGGCACGCAGCTGCATCCACAGGCAACAGATGTGGGGACAGCAACAGCCGTACCAACAACCCATGGGTCAGCAGCAACCCATGGGTCAGCAACAGTTGTACCAGCAACCCATGGGCCAACAACAGTTTTACCAACAACAACCCATGAGCGCACCGCAACCCTTTCAGCAGATGCAGATGGGAGGTCAACAGCAGCTACCTCAACAACAACTACCTCAACCACAACCACTGCAACAAACTCTACCTCAGCAGCAGGCAGTCCAGCCTTCCCTCACGACAGGGGGACGAGGCTTCCAACAACAATGAGACACCCCACAGAAAATCCTGAGCGTTGGGGGAGGGGCAGACCCAACCATTGAAGTGCAAGTGCGAAATGAGAGCTTGCAATTTCTGGTCGACACAGGAGCGACCTTTTCAACAGTGACTCACACCCCACCTGACTGCGAACTGTCACATAGGTCAGTGGAGGTGATTGGATTTTCTGGGGCCACACAAAGACTGCCTGTAACGAGCCCACTACTCATAAGAGTGGGGACACAGACTCTGAGACATCCATTCGTGGTGGCAAGAAATGCACCCGCCAATCTGCTGGGAAGAGACATGCTGATCCGACTGGGAGCTTCAATCCTATGCTCATCAGATGGACTCATGGTGAGGTTGCCGGACGGCACCTCACTGAAATGTGGCCAGTTCACCACTACTCACTCACAGTGTGTGATACAACCAGTACAAAATGAATACGCTGACATGTACTGGGGGCTACTTGAACCTGAAGTCATGGGCGGGGGAGGCATCTATTCTGCTTATCTTGCGTGGAAACCACAGATACAGGAACTCCAGCCGTACTCGACCCCACCAGACCCTCCACATGTCACCCTCTTTTATGACAGAAGAGGAGATGAGGTGTTTCAGGAACATTTTGCAGAGCAAATAGAGGGTAAAATTTGGCCAATCACAACAGGTAATCTTTATGTGGGAGCAGAGGGAGTAGCTGCAATTGTTAATTTAACCCCTGAACAGCAGGAGTGGTATATGATGGGCACCGAAGCTGTGCCTCATATTTCACTAGGTTTGAATCCAAAATTTCAGGCTAAAGACTTAGGACCAATGGTAAAACGGGCTTCAGAAGCCGTAGACTGGGTAAAAACACCCACACCACTTGTCTGGCATTCAACGAGCTGCGGGTGTTATGCAATTGAGTCTATTGCACATGATGTAGCTGTAATGCAACATGAAGAGCTCCCCATGGAGCACGGTCGTGAACAAACTGACCACCCGCGCGCCGGTCAGCTGATTGATAGCATGCCTGAGGCGTTGTGGTCAAAAGGCCCCACGGATGTGGGACTGATTGCCTGCCCGCCCATAACGTTTCAGGTCCAAACTACTCACCCACTGTGGATTAAACAATATCCTCACAAACAAATTGCAGAGGAGGGTATTGCAGAAACAATCCAAGGATTAAAAGAGAGTGGAGTGCTAGAACCTTCACAGTCTAATTGGAACACACCCATTTTACCTGTGCCAAAAGGGAACACAGGAAAATTCCGCATGGCGCATGATTTGAGGGCGATTAATAAACTTTTAATTACCCAAACTGTACCGGTTCCAAACCCATACGTGGCGTTAAACAATTTGACACCACAACATGAATGGTTCACCTGTCTGGATTTGGCGAACGCATTTTTCTGTCTGCCACTAGCAGAGGAATGCAGAGACATTTTTTCGTTCACTTTTAGGGGTGAACAGCTCCGATATAAAAGAGCGCCCCAAGGTTTTGCGCTCACCCCTGGAATCTTTAACCAAGTCTTGAAACAGGTTCTGAGTAAGGTGCCACTCCCACAGGACACAGTTCTCATTCAGTATGTTGATGATCTTTTGATCGCCAGTCATACTGTTGAGGACTCACTGGCAGCAACTCAATCAGTCCTTGAACACTTACACGCTGCTGGTTTCAAAGTCAGTAGAACTAAATTACAGGCGGTAAGACGACAGGTGTCCTTCCTGGGGAGAGTGATCTCTCAGAAGGGAGCGGGCCTTTCATCTTCACATCGTGACACAATTTTGCATCATCCAAAACCACAGACAGTGAAAGAGATGCTGTCTTTTCTCGGTCTGACAGGATATAGCAGAAATTATATCCCAGATTATGCAGGACAAACACAGATTTTGCGCGCTTTGGTTAAACAAAAAGGCATGAGAAACCCCACTGCACAGCTAGACTGGGATGAGGAAGCTGAGAGAACATTTATCAATGTGAAACAACAGATGAGCAGCGCAGCAGAGTTGGCGTTAGCAGATTATGGGCGTCCCTTCTACCTTGATGTCTCTGAAACAGACGGGGTGATAAACGGCGTCCTGTTTCAGAAACATGCAGGAGGGCGCAAAGTTTTGATGTATGTTTCTTGTTTACTCGACAACATGGAGAAGAGACATCCACCATGCACTCAGCACGCAGCAGGAGTGGCTAAGCTGGTTCAGAAAACTGCACATTTGGTAATGGGTCATTCACTGAACATTTTGACATCACACAGTGTAGTTGCGTTTGTGAACTCACAGAACTTCACCATGACACCACTGAGACAGCAGAGAATCAACAAAGTCCTTGAAGCACCTAACTTGTTGTTCACACACAAGGGGATTAACATGGCAGACAGGTTGGGAGTGGCTGGTGAACCACATGTGTGTGAAAAAAGAGTTGAGGTAGATGACAAAGTCAGGCCAGATTTACAGGCCACACCCTTAGAGGGAGGACACGTGGTGTTTTGTGATGGAAGTTGTTTTCGTGGACAGGATGGTCAGCTCAGCGCTGGTTTTGCTGTGGTGCGTCAGACAGAGCAGGGCTATGACACACTAGTGTGTGAGAAGCTGCAGGGATCACAGTCAGCTCAGAGGGCAGAGGTCAGGGCTCTGATCTCTGCATTACAGTGGGCAGAAGGTGAGACAATCACCATATACACCGATTCAGCTTATGCATGTGGGGCAGCGCACACTGAACTGGCTCAGTGGAGCAGAGGAGGCTTTCTGACAGCAAATGGTAAGCCAATCAAACATGAGGCAGACATGAGGGAGCTTGCAACAGCTTTAATGCTACCAAAGGAAGTAGCAATTGTAAAATGCAAGGGCCATGACACAGACACAGAATCCCAGACAGCCCGAGGCAACTGTCAAGCTGATTTGGAGGCAAAAAGAGCATCGGGATACAGCAACTGGAGTCAGATGGTGATGGTCACACCAGAAGAAGAGAGGGCCATGAGATGGGATGAGGCCTCTGTAGCTTGTTGTCAACAAGGGGCGGCTCCTGAAGAAAAAACTGTGTGGCTGGACCATGGAGCTAAAGTGAGACCAGATGGTTTGTGGATATATCCGGAAGATGGAAGATGGGTCCTTCCCTTGAGCCTGAAGAGGAGAGTTTTGGATGAAGCACACGGACTCGCACATGTCGGGCTCACCAAATGAGAAAAAACCTTGTCAGCTGGTGGCACCCGCACTTGAATTTGTTGCTCAAAGCATTTGTGAAGGAATGCACCGTGTGTTCCTTACATAACCAAAACCATCGATGAAACCGCGTGAACACGGCAAATTTCCGACCGAGATGACACCCGGTTATGAGATAATTATTGATTACACGGACATGATCGAGCCGGTAAAGGGATTCAGATACTTACTGGTTTGCGTCGATGCGTTCACCGGATGGCCAGAGGCGTGGCCAGCGAAAAAAGAAGACAGGAAAACGGTCATAAAATGTTTAATCAATCATTACATTCCAAGTCATGGTTTTCCTTCTAAAATCAGGTCAGATAATGGTACACATTTCAAAAATGCAGATCTGCAGATGGTTGAAAAGGCTTTAGGCCTGAAACACATATTTGGTTCCGTCTATCACCCCCAGTCGCAGGGAAAGGTCGAACGTTTGAACAGAAATCTGAAAGAAAAATTGGCTAAAATCTGTGCACAGACAAAAATTAATTGGCTTGAAGCTCAAAATCAAAGTCAAAGTCAACTTTATTGTCAGATCTGCAATATGTACTGTACAGGACATACACAGGACCGAAATTGCGTTTCTCTCAGTCCCTCGGTGCAACAGTAAACATCTAAACATTGAAACACTGAAACATATAATAATAGACATAAGCATAAAATAGTAAAACTAACACTGTCCTGAGTTTTTTTTTTTTTGCATAGCGGTGCAAGAGCATGAAAATCCACACCAACTCTAAAACTAAAACATTAAACATTTAATGAACATAATACTGTCCTGAGTTTTTGCATACTAGCACAAAAAAAGAGTATAAAAAGTATAACTAAAATAAACTAAAGGTTTCTAGCATTGACATTTGCAAAGTGGCAAAGCAGCGTATGAGTCAATGTACACAGTATATGTATGAGGTAGTAGTTGATGTTGTTATAGAGGCAAAAAGTGGCATATGCAGTAAGGCACATTGGGCATCCCTAAATAAGACCGTTCAGAGCACACTGTATATGTACCAGCAGTGGTGTAGATATTAGAGTAGTGTAAATAAATGTAAACAGTAGTAATTACATGTAAGCAGTAGTAATAAAAGTAAACAGTATTAATAAATGTAAACAGAGAATGTAAACAGTATTATGATTATAGGCAGTGATGTAATACAGACATTAGTGCAAGTATGAGAAGTAGTGCAAACTGTATGAGCACATGACCGAGAGTTTAGTGAAAAACTTTGTGTTGAGTGATAATGTGTGAGAAAGTTTTAGTGTTAAGGCAGTTCAAATGGGAGGGGGGGCAGAGCAGGCAGAGTGTTTAGCATTCTGACTGCCTGATGAACAGAGCTGTCTCTCAGTCTGCTGGTTCGAGCCTGGAGACTCCTCAGTCTCCTCCCTGATGGCAGTAGTCTGAAGCAGCTGTGTAGTGGGTGTGTGGGATCACCTGCCATGCGGTGGGCTTTCCGAGTGAGGCGTTTGCTGTGTAAGTCCTGCAGTGAGGGCAAGGAGGTGCCCACGATCTTCTCAGCTGCTCTCACAATGCGCTGGAGGCTCTTGCGGCAGGATGCAGTACATGCACCAAACCACACAGTGATGCAGCTGGTCAGGACACTTTCTATGGCACCTCTGTAGAAGGTGCTCATGATGGGGGTTGAAGCTCCAGCCCTTTTCAGCTTGCGGAGAAAGTAGAGACGCTGGTGAGCCTTCTTTGCCAGTGCTGCAGTGTTCCTGCTCCAGGACAGGTCCTTTGAGACGTGCACTCCCAGGAACTTGGTGCTGTCTACTCTCTCCACTGCGGTGCTGTTGATGGTCAGAGGGGCATGTTGGGCATCCTTCTTCCTGAAGTCCACAACAATCTCCTTTGTCTTCTCCACGTTGAGAGTGAGATTGTTGTGTCCGCACCACAAGGCCAGGCGGCTCACCTCGTTCCTGTAGTCCGTCTCATCGTTGTTGCTGATGAGACCCACCACTGTTGTGTCGTCCGCAAACTTGATGAAGTGGTTGGAGCTGTACGATGGTGTGCAGTCGTGTGTTAGCAGGGTGAATAGAAGGGGGCTCAGCACACATCCTTGTGGGGCCCCTGTGTTCAATGTGATGGTGCTAGATGTGTTACTCCCGACCCGCACTGTCTGTGGTCTCCCGGTCAGGAAGTCTAGCAGCCAGTTACACATTGAGGTGTTCAGCCCCAGACTGTCCAGTTTAAGGATGAGCTGTTGGGGGATGATGGTGTTAAATGCCGAGCTGAAGTCGATGAACAACATTCTAACATAGGAGTCCTTCGTGTCCAGATGTGTGAGAGCTGTGTGAAGGGCAGAGGAGATGGCATCGTCGGTTGAGCGATTAGGTCGGTATGCAAATTGGAAGGGATCCAGGGAGTCAGGGAGGACAGATGTGATGCTTTTCATGACTAGCCGTTCAAAGCACTTCATCAGGATGGGGGTGAGTGCTACTGGGCGATAGTCATTGAGGCATGCGGGCGTTGCCTTCTTTGGGACAGGGATGATGGTGGTGGCTTTGAAACAGGTGGGGACGATGGCCTGGCTCAGTGAGATGTTAAAGATGTCCGTGAAGACCGCTGCGAGTTCCCCTGCACAGTCCTTCAGCACGCGACCAGGTATGTTGTCAGGACCAGAGGCCTTCCGGGCGTTAATCTTGATGAATGATCGCCTTACGCTGTCTGAGGACAGCGTCAGCACCTGGCCATCAGGAGAGGGGGGGAGTTTATGTGCTGGTGTGCCGTTACTTGCCTCGAACCGAGCAAAGAACTCATTCAGTTCATTCAGCGCAGAGGCTGAGCTGTCACAGGTCTGTGGGGGTGGTTTGTAGTTTGTGATGGTCTGTATACCCTGCCACAGACTGCGTGTATCCCTGCTGTCCTTGAAACGGTGAGCTATTTTCCCAGAATACTGCTTCTTTGCCTTTCTGATGCCCCGGTCCAGGTTGTTTCTGGCTGCCCTCAGGCCCACCTGATCTCCCGCTTTGAAGGCAGCATTCCTGGCTTTCATGAGTCTGTGAACCTCAGCTGTCAGCCATGGCTTCTGGTTAGCCCGAACAGTGATGGCCCATAGCCCTTATGGCGGTCAGAGCCTCTGTGAACCGGGGTACAGGTTTCACTCCTTATGAGTTAACGACGGGGAGGGCATTTCCAGGGCCACAACAAAACGTTGGATGGCCCTCTGAAGAAACTGTGAAAATGTCACATGAGAGTTACATGGAAACACTAACCGGTCTTTTGTCCAGTTTCCATCTACAGATCCCTGAGTCCAGTACCCCTCAGGAAGAAAGGCCTGAATGCCCGTTGACACCTTGGGTGCTTCTGAGGGTCACGAGACGGAAGTGGGCGGAGCCACGCTGGACAGGCCCGTTCCAGGTGGTTGAGCGCACCTCGCACGTAGTACGTCTCCGTGATAAAGGCTCTACGTGGTATCATCTGAGCCAGTGCACGCCAGCTGAGGAGCCTCAAAGGTCATCACAACAGGTCGAGGCAGCTCTGTCGGAGCTGCACAGCTGAGAGGGCCGGCTTTCCACCTGGAGGGAGTGGTCCACACGAGCGGTGGGCTGTTCGGCATCTTCATCCTTGAGATCGGGTTCGAGGAAGGTGTGGGTTTCACCGTTTCATCGTTTCACTTCCTCTGCCGTGGAAGTCATCTGTTCGTGTGGTGTTCTGGTTCTGTTCTGGTTCGAGTGGTGGAGCTTCCTGAAAACACCTGTCACCTGAAAACACCTGTCTTCCTGAGGTGCACCTTTGTGCTTGCTTTTGAAAATAGGCCAGAACGATAGGGAAACAGTTCCCCAGGCCTGTCTGCCTTGCTGCTTTGAGAGAGGAGAGCCAGTTGCATAATTGCAGCTTAACAAGGCAGTCACACCAAGAGGAGCATAAAAGAGGAGGTAAACCATTCTCTTTGGGTCAGGGGCAGTTTTTGCTTGACCAGTGGAACGGGGAAATTTGAACTAAGTACCAGCTAGGTTATATTCTTCAGCAATCTGTAGCCCAAGAAAAGGGTGGTGACCTCTGAAGAATGCAGCCTTCCATAAAGATCTAAACAGAACAGAAAGCAGAGGGTTAAATCGATTCAGAAAGACTGACACAGTGTTTTAAACTTTACAGGTGTTTCTATTTTGCATGATTGACTCAGCAATATTTCATACTTTAAATCTTAAATCGCATTTTAAAGATCACACACTTAGGATTAGATATTAGGTTTCACCTTTAATATTAAATTAGTGTTACAATCCGCTCCTAATTCTTATTTTAGATTTAATTTAGTCGTTAACTATTTGCTGCTACATTTTAACTTTTAACTTTTATCAATTAAATTTACTTCTATTCTAAAATTAGAATTCAACTGAACAACACATACTTTAATTCATTACCAGGTCTAACTTTCAAGGGTTTGGAGTTACATTTTTCTATTTCAGTGTTAAGATCATATAATATTGTGGGTTTTTGATCTATTCCTTATTTCTGGTTTAAAATTTAATGAGAGAGCGATCCGTGCAGTATACGACTGTATTTTCTTACAGGTGCGGTTCCAGTGATTCCTGTGTAATAAAAAAAAAAAAAAGAGAACAAAAAGAAGATTTTGTTAAACTGTGCATGTGTTTGGTGTTGTGTTCACTTTTTCAGGTCAGCTCATTTTAACTGAGAAGTGGGTCAATTTCAACTTCTGTTTTTAAATTGTGTTACATTTCAGTGCTCACAGATTGCTGCTTTTAAACCGTGTTTGTGCTACAGTTTGAGAGGGCCACGAGGAGTTCAGCATGGCAGATGGGCATAACAGAATTTTACTGGCAGGAAGTGTGATGATGTTGATCATGATTCTGATCGTTTTGCTGCTGGAATCTCTTTGTGTTATACCAGGTCTGCAGAGGTGTCGCGCAGTGGATCATTCAAGGGACAAGAGAGAGGTCCCCAGACTTAGGGCATGGTCACAAATCCAGGATATTGATCAGTTGACTCTCAACTTGTCTCACAGCTTCCAGATGAACAGCTGGTATAAGTATGCTCAGTTTTTGGCCAGGGGGCGCCATAGTTCTGAATGTTATGTATGCACAAAGCTTCCTGTGACTGCATCCCACCTGCCCTTGCGTGTGAAGCCTTTAGAACGCAAGTTGTCTTTCTGTTTTTTGCAGTACAGCTCCAGGGGATTCATCAAACAACCAGCGAAGTGTGAGGCTAGAAGGTATGAGCTGACACAGTCTGACCCGGTGGTGGTGCTGAGCCAGTATGTGGAGTGGACACCTGGTGAACAGTTCCCGATTTGTGTACACCGCGTGCATCACCAAGACTCACATCAGGTGGTGGTTGGCTCACTGCCGACCAAGAGCTGCCAGGCGGTGTACCACCTGGGGAACATTCACGTGGGTGTTCCTGGAGTGAATGGGACATTTCCTGTGGAGTATTTGGCTTGGTTGTGTGGTCATGCTGTGCTGTTGTCCGTACCTGCGAACTGGACCGGACTGTGCGCACCTGTGGCGGTGACTGATGGCTCATTCATGGCCTCAGTCAGCAATGGGTCTCATTATGTTCGTGAGAAGAGAGCAATTGTTCTCAAACCTCATGACTCCATCTGGGGTTCAGATGTGCCACAGGAGTTTAAACATTGGACAACAGGTGAGAAAGTCATACTTTCTCTGTTTCCATGGGCAGGTGTAGGTAAGCTAATGTTGCGTTTGGAGACGTTGGATTACCGCTTTGGTGTGTTTATTAATTCTACAATTAAGGCATTTGAGGGCATCTCGGCTGAGTTAACTGCCCTCAGAATTATGGTTTTGCAGAACAGATTGATTTTGGATTTATTGACAGCGTCGAAAGGGGAAGTGTGCGAGATAATAGGTAGAAATACCTGTTGTACTTACATTCCTGACGAGACTAGCTCTGACCCACAGGCCAGGGTGACCGCAGCCCTGACACAGCTGAGAGAGCTTCAGAAGGCGAAAGCAGCGGATGCACCTGCTGGACAGTGGGATGTGCTGTCCTGGTTCACTAGTGGATCATGGACTCAGGTGTTCTTTAAGATCTTGGCTTTTCCGCTAGCTATTCTGGTTCTATTTTGCGTGTTTATGGGGTGTGTGACGCCTTGTGCGCGAGCAATGATCTCCAGAATGGTTGTTCCGAGGGATGTGGATGATCATGGGACAGTGTTTCCCATGATGCAGGTCAGACGCGGTCCAGTACCGGATGAGGGACATCACATGTATTTGGCTGAGACCAGATACCTGTAGAGGTGATGAGTGGTTCTTGGAGGAGTCCTAGGAGGACAATGGAGTTAAGGTGGTGGTTGCATTTATCCTTTTATGATTTCATAGATTAGGCTGGTTTGGATACTAGCATGTGGATTATTATTTTGGTGTTTGATTAGTGGTTAGTTTTGGAGTCAGATGGGGTTGGGTTAGATTTAGTTGATTTTGGTAGTTTATTTACATTGCATTGATTTTAGTTTGGTGATTTGTTTGTTTTGGTGTGGTGTTGGGATTGGGGTCCTCTTCAGGGGGCCCACCTGGAGTTCAGCTGTTGGTTTCGGCCGATCTTTGATCGGCCGAGAGAGGGAGTGAAAGATAAATCACCATTATATACGTTAGTATGATTAAACCTATATACTCATTCACAACTGTGTTTCATGTAATCACAAAGGTTTTATACAATCATGTTTAGATGCTTAAATGCACTGTGCACATATTAATCTTACCGGTGTGCAGCTTTGAGCAAGACCTGCAGCTTGGGGCAACTCTCGGAGGCCAACACGTCCCACAGGGGGGAAGGGCAAAGCAGACACAGAATTTGGCTGAAATAACAGGTACATCTTTAGTATAAACACATACACTTAGTTTATGCAACACACTTAGTTCATGACACAGAATGTGCCACAGGAGAAACATAAATGTCAAAGGAAACTAGTTTGAATCTAAACTCTTCTTAGCTTATGCTTAAACAAAGAGGCACACACAATCTGATGCAGGTCACTGCAGAGAGACCTTGGCCCGGCTATAAATCTCAGTCGCTGTGGCAACCATCGCTATCAGTTCGCCTGACCAATCACACAACAGAAGGAGCCCAAAACATTTTATGATATCTCACAGCAGAGGAGTGAGCTGCATTCCTCATTGAATTGATAAAGCTCCCCGGATGGGAAGCGAAACGTCTTCTGTTACAAATAAAGTCCAGTTGTTCTGTATTGAACACCTTTTTTGACTTCTTTGGTTTTGTATTTAAGAAAATTGACCACTATGGACCTGGGATTAGCGCCCGGTGGTGGTTTCTTCACGAGGCTTCTATGAGCCCGCTGGATCTGCAGCTTGTTCCGTCCGGCAGGGCTAGCTCGCGCTGCAGCAGCCCCACCATTTCTCGGGCTGATTCGTCATCTTGTTCAGCCACGTTGTAGATTCTCATATTACAACGCCTGCCGACCGTGTCCTTCCACTTCAGTTAGCTTCTCTTGTAGTTTCCTTTGCTGTTTTAAAAGGTTCAGAATGGTGCCCTTCGTTTCCGTGTACCACTCTTCTAGCTCTGCTATGCGGCCCTGCGCCTCCTTGATGTGCTCTTGTTGTTTCTGTATTTCTGCATCATTCTGTGCAACTTTTTTCTTAATTTCTTCTTTAAAACCCCAAAATTCTCACTTTTCCTTTTTGAATTCGTCTTTGACTTTTGTGAGGTCCTCCTTCACCTCCTTTTTGATGTCTCGAATTTCCGCCGTTATGGTGTTTAGCCCCTCCAACACGGCCTGTTGCTCTTCAAGTCGCCGCTATCTTCTTCCTCCTGCCCAACTTCGGAGTCTTGTTCGTCTGACATTTTCTTATTTCCGCTTCTCGGTTTACGCCCTCCACTCATTTCGTGTCAAGTTCCAATCTTGTTTAGATCGTTTCTTTGATTTAGGGAGGGTTTTTTTTTCTTCGACAAGGGAGCTCGATCTTATGCTGCCATCTTGCTTAGCGTCCTCCTGGAAGTCTGTCATATGCTTTTTCTAAATACACAAAGACACAATGGAGTTCTTTCTGACCCTCTCTGTACTTCTCTATCAACATCCTCAAATCAAAGATGCATCTGTGGTGCTCTTTCTTGGCATGAAACCATACTGCTGCTCACAGATAGTCACCTCTTGTCTAAGTCTTGCTTCCACAACTCTCTCCAGATCTTCATTGTGTGGCTCATCAACTTAATTCCCCTGTAGTTGCTACAACTCTGTACATCANGCTCACAGATAGTCACATCTTGTCTAAGTCTTGCTTCCACAACTCTCTCCCAGATCTTCATTGTGTGGCTCATCAACTTAATTCCCCTGTAGTTGCTACAACTCTGTACATCACCCTTGTTCTTAAAAATGGGCACCAGCACACTTCTTCTCCATTCTTCAGGCATTTTCTCACCCTCAAATATTCCATTAAATATTTGAGTCAAAAACCTCACTGCCATCTCTCCAAGACATTTCCAAACCTCCACTGGTATGTCATCAGGTCCTACTGCCTTCCCTTTCTTCATTCTTTTCAGAGCTTTCTGGACTTCACCCTCACTAATCTTTCCCACTTCCTGGTCCACAGTTTCTATGACCTCCACTTTTCTTTCTCTTTCATTCTTTTCATTCATTAGCTCCTCAAAGTAATCCCTTCAAGATATGCTTAATCAAGTTACATCTCACTGCTTCTTGGTTATTTCTTTCGGAGCCGTGGGTCTGCTGTTAGCGGCTAGCTCTGTGCTAGCTTCACCCCAGCTTGGCTGGCACAATGTTGACATACTCCGCTTCGCAGCTGATTGGACTTAACAACTGCTCCATTCCACCTTCTGTTTCCACCATCAAACAACTGGGACTTCTGCGTAGACCTCGTTACATCCACAGAAGCTCTCGGAAGATATCCATTTATTCTGGGCAAGCTGGCTCTGAATCAATTCTGTGTATCTGGTCTAAGAACGTGTTGCACCTCGATTACGTCATCAGAACGCTGCGTCTGTAGTCCCTTGTAGTCCACAGCGCACGAAGTGGCATGGAAAACATGGAGGGGACTTCAGTCTGCTTAAACCGGTTCAAAAGGCTTCTACTCAAACTGGTATTAAATTAGAACTTTTCAATGTACAATCACTATCCAACAAATCATGTCTAATTCATGATCACATTCTGGAGAAGAACTTGGACCTCATGTGTCTTACAGAAACTTGGCATCAACCAGATGTGTACAGTTCTCTAAATGAAGCTTGTCCCTCTGGATACAGTTATCTGCAGAGAGCCCGCAGCACTGGCCGCGGTGGTGGTCTGGCTGTAATCTACCGCAATAATTTAAAATTGTCACATCTGGCTTCTCAGGACTTTTCCTCTTTTGAAAGTTTGGCCTTCAACCTCAAAGCCCCACTCCTGATGAACGTTATATTGATTTATAGACCTCCCAAACCGCATGTTTCATTTAACTCAGAGATGCATGACCTCCTCACTTTTTTCTGCACCTCCCCTGTGAAAACTATTTTTCTTGGCGATTTAAATATCCACATGGACAATTTCTCTTCCCCTCTGGCAACAGATTTTAAGTCTCTTTTGGACTCTCTCAATCTCACCCAACATGTGGATGCCCCTACGCACAACAGGGGGCATACTCTGGATTTGGTGATTACAGACACTGTACTCATCAATAACTTATCTGTATATGACCTGGGTGACTCGGACCACAGTGTCATCTCCCTGGAAGTGCCTTCAACTTTGCCTGCTTCAAACCCAAAACGACCTATCCAGTTCTGTGACTTTAAAAACATTTCCCCTGATGTTCTGTCCGCTGATCTTCACGCCCTGACCACTGTCAATCATTCATCTGCAAATGACTCTGTGGATTACTACAACCAATCTCTCCAAGAGCTTCTGGACCTACATGCTCCCTTGAAGACAAGACTGGTGTCTTTCTCCCGTTCAGCCCCCTGGTACACTGGTGAGCTGCGCAAGATAAAGGCAACTGGCCGTGCTATTGAGAGACGTGTAAAATCATCTGGTCTCTCTGTACATAAGCAGGCATATAAAGAACATCAGAAAGCGTACGCCTATTCTCTTAAAGAAGCACACTCCAAATATTATTCCAACATCATCAACACCTGCCCTGGAAACTCTAAACAGCTCTTCTCCACAATAACTCATCTGCTTAATCCCATTAAACAAACTCCTGAGGAATCTGTTCAAAAATGCAACCTGTTCCTTTCATCATTTCAAAACAAAGTTGACACTATCAGATCTCAGCCCCACAACCTCCCTGATCTTCATTTGCCATCTACCCGTCTGCATTCTGGGTCCCTGAGCAGCTTTGATGAAGTTGTTCAGAGTGAGGTGGAGTCCATCATCAAGAAAATGAAGCCTTCATCCTGCGCCCTGGATCCCTTCCCCTCGTCTCTCATAAAATCCAATCACTCTGCAATTAGCCCATTAATCACACAAATAATAAATAAGTCTCTACAATCTGGTCATGTTCCACTGCCTCTAAAAACTGCCATCATTAGGCCTCTTCTGAAAAAATCTAATTTGGATCCCGACATTTTTTCTAATTACCGCCCAATTTCCCACCTCCCATTTCTGTCTAAAGTGCTGGAAAAAGCAGTTGCTGCTCAGCTGCAGGACCACCTACAGCAACACTCTCTGTATGAGAAGTTCCAGTCTGGATTCAGAGTAGCTCACAGCACGGAGACTGCATTGCTGAGAGTTACCAATGATGTCCTCATAGCTGCTGACACCGGTTCTCCCTCCATCCTTGTCCTCCTTGACCTCACTGCAGCTTTCGACACTGTGGACCATAGTATCCTCCTCCACCGTCTTCATGTGGAGGTCGGTCTCTGTGACACTGTCCTGGACTGGTTCAAATCTTTCCTCTCCAATAGGCTGGAATGTGTTAGTCTTGGCAATGCCACTTCCCAGACAGTCGGTGTCTCCTGTGGTGTCCCTCAAGGGTCAGTTCTGGGGCCCCTGCTGTTTTCCCTTTACATGCTGCCTTTAGGTCAAATTATTAATCAGTTCAACATTTCTTTTCACTGCTATGCCGACGATACACAGCTTTACATCAGGACTGGAGCATCCTCATCATCCCCATCTCCATCTTCACTCACTGCCCTCTCTACCTGCCTGGAGGAAATAAGGGCATGGATGAATCAGAACTTTCTTCAATTAAACTGCTCCAAGACTGAGGCCATACTGATTGGCACCCCTTACCAGATACAAACATCAACTTTAACAACAATCTCTTTCTCTGGACAAGTGTTACGTCCACCAGGCTCATTTGGTGGGGTAACATTAAAGGAGACCACACAAGGATTTTGTGATTAAATAAAAAAGGTATTTATTAAATTAGTTTAGAGCTAAGAAACCTAGAAAAATAAATACCTGCTAGATAAATGAATAAATGAATGCCTAAACTGAGAAACCCAAAATGATTACTGTAGACAAAACTCACCAACACCAACCATAAGGTACAAACCAAACCAAAACGGTGTTCTGAGGAGGAGGAAGGGGGAAAAGCCTTCTTCCTGCTGCATGCATGGCAGCTTAAATAATAGGGAGTGCACCAATCAGGGCAACACAAAACACCTGCAGAAGGCCTGCAGAACCAAAAACCACTGCAGCCGTAACACCTCCCCCCTTAAACAGAGGGTCCAACCAGGAGCTCTGCAACCACTCTTCTGCTAGTCTGGTCCATCAATGGCACGAGACAACGCATCCGCCAGCACATTCTCGGTGCCTTTAATGCCGAATTTCCAGGTTGTAAGG
>JBBPBX010065655.1:3490-14678 GCA_038048925.1 Garcialebias charrua | reverse complement strand
ACACTGCACCAGATTCTCACCCAACAACAGACTAGAAAAGCAAATATGGAGGAGTTAGGTAGCATGGTGTTGCTATCAACTAAAAACTAACTGTGCTTCTACACAAAACTAAGATAGAAGTCCTCTTGAATCCACTCCTTTTACAGGGCCCAACACTAAGGGTGCATTCACACCAGCCCTGTTTATTCCACTTTAATCAAACTCTAGTCTTGTTTGCCTAAAAAGTCCGGTTCGTTTGAGGAGGTGTGAATGTGCAATCAAACTCTGATGCAGACCAAAAAAGTGAACTCTGGTCCACCTAAAAACCGAGGTCTCGGTTTGTTTGAAGTGAACTCTAGCGTGGTTCGAATGAATTGTGAATACAAGCAGAACGGAGACCACTCCAAAAGCAGAAAGTGGACTACAGTGCAGGGCATTCTGTGTAGATGCAACAAAAACCAAAGCACATCTCTCATACCTCATACCATACCAATTTATTTCTAGAGCACTTAAAGGGGACCTCAGATGGGTTTTTAAAAATTTTATGGTATGTCCGTGTGCTATCCAGACCCTGTTCATTCAATTTAATACACAAAATAATTCTTAGATAATAAATTATACCCTTTTTAATTCTGCCATTTCTAACTTCCGTTCTAAACGATCGGTTTATGATAATGAGCTCTGAAGTCCACGCCCGTCAAAACTCTGTTTACATTAACTCCGCCCTCTGTAACAGCCAGTATCTCTAATTTGTTGTTTTAAAATTAGCTCTTTTTTATTACTCATTTGACTTACTGTTAGTGCTAGCTTAAGATAACTTACCGAAAGCTGTCTGTGCGCGCCGCCATTAGCTGCTCCTTTTATCATTAGCCCTCCCGAATCCGAGGCTAAAAATAGCTCTTCCTCCTCCTTCGGCAACAAACAGCCCGCGTAGCTCCGCTAGTTGCATGCGGCGCTTTGATCCGCGGCTACACATCCAATCCAGACACACACAAAGTTCACCGAGTGTTTCCAGTTAATTTATTCATTTGAGGCAACCTCTGACCGGACCCACACGGTCCTCAAAAGCCAGCAGCTCCCAGTAGCTCCCAACCGTAGATGGTCCCTTCGCCGGCGGTCTGCTCGTTTTATTTCTGCCGGATGCGCGTTGGGAGCGATCGCTAATACACTAAAAATTGAACTAAAACGTAAAAATAACAATTATAAAGTATTATTATGTAGATGTATATATCTAGTCTCACCCCGATCTCTCTGAAACAAAAGGCTTAAAAAGATGCCGTGGCCGGGAAACGAACGGTCCTTTGGGTGCCAAACCAGCTCTTTATCTCCCAGACCCACCTGGCAGTTGAGCAAAAGCAGTCCTTCATCGTATAAGAAACAAATACAACCACCTACTTTTAGAACGCTGGAGTTTTGATTAGATTTTGATGAAGTGAAAAGTATTCTTAAAATAAATAAATTGCTAATCTGAAAAGTATATCGATCAGTGGTGCTTGTACGTTTCAGACTGTCGCCCCGCGAGAGTGTGTGTGTGCACAGTTTCAACGAGACAGAGTTCAAACAAGGTAATAAAACATTCTGGTTTTACTCAAGATGTGCTGCGTGGCTGGAGCAGGGCAAGCCCCTAGCCCCCCGGGGGCTAAATAAATGAATAAATACATAAATGACCGCCGGGTCAGCTCCTAAACTGCTCGGCAACCGTGACGTCTTTTATACTGAAGTGGGTTGAGCCGCACCAGGGGTTGCTAGGTGAGGGGCTGGACTCAGGTTTGGTGTGGGTTGTGGCTGCGGTTTGTGACGTCACAAACCGCAGGAAGTGAGAAACGAAGCGTTTCTATCACAGACAAATAAATCTACTTAAGAGTAAATAAACCACTGGGTGCATTTCTTTGGCCTTAGGACTGTTTTTTTATGAAGTACATACCCAAAGTTGAGTTAAAAAAACATTAAAAAGTGAATGAAACGAAGCGTTTCTATCACAGACAAATAAATCTACTTAAGAGTAAATAAACCACTGGGTGCATTTCTTTGGCCTTAGGACTGTTTTTTTATGAAGTACATACCCAAAGTTGAGTTAAAAAAACATTAAAAAGTGAATTTTGCATGTGTGGTCCCCTTTAAAACAGCAACAAGGCCAACCAAAGTGCTGTACAATAGAAACAAACAAGCACAGCGGACAGGAAAACATAAAATAAAAATATAGATACAAATAGCAGCAGAAACTAACTAAAATGGCCAACACTGTATAGTATATAGAGGATCAAAGCAAATCACACCGTATTAAAGGCAAGAGAATAGAAGTGGGTTTTCAAGCGAGACTTAAAGACTGTGAGTGTGTGAGCCTGCCTGACACTCAGTGGCCACTCATTCCACAGTCTTGGACCTGCAACAGAGAAAGCCCTGTCACCTCTGAGCTTACGACGGGTTTCTGGAACTGAAAGAAAAATCTGGTCTGCTCACCTCAGAGAGCGCGGTGGGACACATGACTGCAGAAGGTCAGTGAGATAAGATGGGGTGGAACCCAGTGATTCAGTGATTTAAAAACATACATGAGTATTTTGAACTGGAGCCAAAGGTGGATGGGTAGCCAGTGCAGGGAGGCCAAAACTGGTGTGATGTGCTCTCTATGGCCTGTACCAGTAAAAAAAAATCGGAGCCATCTCAGCCGCCTTGTGTGAAAACAACATTCTTCATGGTCTTCTGCTCAAGCTGAGTCCATTGTTGAAAAATGTTTGTTTGGCACATGCCACAGACAAAACAAAAATCCTAAAATCGCTAAAATTTGACGCCACTCCATTTTTGTTTTTATTTCCAGAAGTAAGTTGCGCTCATTGTCTTCTTCAGAGGTTTTTGTGTCGTTTCCTTCAGTAGTTCTTGACGCAGCGACACCACAGGCGGGGGGTGGGAAAAGAAAAGTTGGGCTCGATTGACTCAGTGCAGTGTGAATGCGAACAGCACCAGCTGAAAATGTAAACAAATGTTCCGAATTTTGGTCCCCAATCGAACCAAGTCTACCGGACTATCAGGTGTGAAAACGACCTAACTCTAAAACTTCCCATGAACCAGACATCTGCCCCTCAGTTTTTTTAATGGTAAGCCTGATAAATGTGGTCGACTTATTCTCCAATTCAGATTGGCATTTGGCTGTGCTTCTGTCACTTATGCCTCAAGCATCCCACATCACTTTTTTTAGTTAGCTCACTAAAGGGAATTGCTCTAAAATGGGCAAAAGCTTACATCAGTTCCCATGATACAGATAACTTATCTTCTGATACTTTTCTCCAGAAGTTCCAACGGGTATTTGATCGTCCTTTTCACCAGGAGAAGGCTACTAAGAAGTTACCGTAATATCCTTCCGCCAAGGTAAAGAGACTGTGGTGGAGCATTCAATTAACTTTCAGGTCCACTGGAATGAAGAAACTCTAAAGGAAGTGTTTGTTAGTTCACTTCATAAAAAGTTAAAGAATCATCTAGCAACCCATGATGAACCCAAACCCTCGATAAATTGATCAACTTGGCTACCCAGATTGATAATCAGTGACAAATTTGAAAACAACAGAGTTCCCATGATGGTTCATAATGTTTCCCATGATGATACAATTCCCATGATGCCTCGGTGTTTGGTCCTCTCTGTTACTTCCGGAAACCCCTCATGCACATATGGTTCAGTCTTTTTCACCAACTACAAACCCAGGGGAACCAATTCAAATTGGACACACACAACTCACTCATGAGGTAAGACATGTCACAACTATGTCACAACTTGGGTCTGCATTTACTGTGGTAAGCCCGGCCATTTTATCTCCAACTGCCTAGAAAAGGCAGGGCACACCAGTAAGGAGATGTTGGTAGGCAGTTATTTTTCTCCTGAAAATAGAATAGTGTTATCCACTACCTTGTTGATTAGATAAATTAGTCTACCTGTGGCCTCCTTGATTGATTCGGGTGTTGAACAAAATCTTATCAGTTCAAAACTAGTTGAACAACTAAACATTCCCATTGTCCCATTAAACCATCCTTTGACTGTTTTTTTTTTTTTACTGCAGTCCCCCCAGTAAAGCATCACTTACACTGATGCTGCAGGATCTAGCAACAGATCAAGGAGGCCCGTCTCCTCACTGCTGTCCAGATTAAGAGATTTGCGGCTAAAGCATTGTTCCTCTGATCCTTCATACCAACATGGACAAAAAGTACAACTCTCTTACCGTGACATTAAGATTAAAGACACTCCCAAAACATTAAGCCATAGGTTCATTGGTCTATTCTCCATTGAAAAGGTCATTAACCCATCTGCTGTTAAACTGACATTACCATCTTCCACAAGGGTCAATCCTACGTTCTATGTTACTCAAATATAACCAGTTTCAGAAAACCTGTTGTAAGAATTCTGGCTTTTGTAGGTCTAGCTGTTTGTTTTCAGTTCCTGCGTGACAGAGTGAAGCTGAGTACCAACAACTGTCTCCACTTTACTGATAAGAAGACACCACTATTTAAGGCCCTTGGTATCACCCAGACTCTGTTGAAACATTGTTCAATTTATGGTACCATGTTCGGCCCTAGTGTAAGCTCAGATCTTATGGTGTTCTGACTTAACCTGTATTCTCCTTGTACTCCTTGAAGCTCCTGTTGCCAGTCTCCTCATCATCCTGGTTCTACCTTGTGCTCCCCACAGTCTGAAGTTCCTTTGTATATCTTCTCTCTCTATAATCACCTACAAGGAATACAAGCATGACTGTCATTCATCCTGCTTTAAGGTTTGGCCTGCCACTCTCTCATTCATCTCTCCACTTCAAGATTCAAGGTCCAAGGTGACTTAATTGTCATTCGCATCACATGTGGTGCATGAAGTGGAACAAAATTGTGTCCTCAAGGTCCCAGTTGCACCCAAAAATAGCAATAATATAAACTATAAAAAACTATAAAAAAGAAACAGCATACAAGGATGTAAGATACATGTTAAACAATAATATCTGTAATAACTTGCCTGATGTCCTTGGTCTGCTTTGCCCATTGGAAATCCCCTGGAACCAACTCCAAATCTAAAATAAAATAAAAATCAAGTAGGTCACAACCAACCTTTTCTGTAGATTACCCATACCTGCCACCTTGTTTTCAGCATACTCACCTTGTACCTTTTCCCACAGCTGGCTCCAATGATCCTGTACAGTCACTTTTTGTAAATAAATATTACTTACCTTTTATGTGTTGGTCTCTTGAGTCTCAGTCAGAACTCTGGGTATTAATTATATTAATACAATCCTGATAGCATTTGCCTACATATGCCATTGTCTATGCCAGGGGCCAGTCCTGGGGCTGATGGCGGTACCAGTAGTCCTCAGCTCAGTAACTAAACCTGACTAGAACTAAACTTGTTTTTGAGTCAACAGTGATTTTTGAGAAATGGTTTATAATTCATGTCATGTTGAATGAAGATGTCATTTCAAAGACCATTTTTTAACGTTACAGTGTATTCCTACACTGCAGGACAAGTCCATTTTAATCTGAAAATTAAAGTTATCCATCAGAAAGGTACCAAACCCTCTTTCAATCTCAATTTTTCAAGATTCAATAAAAGTCTGAAAATGGGGCAAATATAAGCTCACATTAAATAAAAAAATCTGAATTGTAACAAAGTCTACCAAAACAAATGAGCAGGTCTTACCGCTTTTATCCAAATTAAGAAGGTAAATGTCAACCAGGAGCTGCTGATCAGATTTATTGATCAGCAGATCATCATCAGTAACACCAGCTTTAGAAGAGCAGGACATCATCAGTCTGCTGCTCTGAAGCGTCTAGGAGTGTATCAACACAACACCGGGGCAGAAAGACACCAGCAATGAGATAGGAGAAGAAGCTGGTGCTTGGTCAGGTTCAGAACTGCTTAACTTTGGTAATTTGGTCCAGAGACATGCTTTAGAATTTCATATTAAACATACAGCAGAGATAGGTTTGTGAGCAGGTGCTGGTTGTGTGAAGATTTAGTAAATTTAAAAGGAGTGAAGAATTTTGTGAAAGTGATCCAGTGTCTCTACCGTGATGACTACTTAACATTAAGTACACGTGATGTTTCATATGAAAACATAAGCATCAATTTAAATTAATTAAACAAGCTTTATTGATAAACTATTTTTGTACCCAGGCACTTGGTGTGTGAGGATGTGCATAGAAACAGTTGGTTTAGCATGAAGCAGACAGACGTTCTAAAACAAAAATGTGCTGGAAGAAGAGAACATAGCTGAAATACAGTAGGTGAACACAGAGACAGAGCAAGCTGATGAAATGACAACAGACCTTCAGAGCTGGTAGCTGAGTGGTGATATTGCTTTCTTTTGTTAGATGAAGAACTTGACAACAGAGACAGAAACCAGGATTTACCTGCTAAACTAGCTGTGTGAACATGGGGATTTGTGTCTGTCTGTAGAACCTGCAAATTAACAGTGGTCTCAACAGGGGTGAAATTTGTCTTCGATCCATAAACCAATGCTGCTGTTTTAAGGGTGTCTGCAGAGTAGTTGCTGCCATCCACATTAATACTCCACCTTCTACTGATATTCAGAACTGAACCAGAACCATCAGTTTCCTGGGAGCTGGAATATTGTATTTTTGGGAGCCAGAGTCTGTACACTCAGGATGTTCCCCCCTCCCAACTTTCTAACATGTTATGACATTGTCACTTACAGCTGACACCTTTATTTACGCTTCAAACAATTAAAAGCTGTGTTTTTTGATGACATCTTGTTAAATGAAATAAATGTATAAATGATTAATTTGCCCCTAAGAAAAATTAATTTGTCACAGCAGACCTAAATTAAAATTCCACAACGTCGAAACATTGTGACATCATAAAAAATACAAGCAGAACTCCTATATCCCCCGACACTGAGGGATTTGAATAGTGAATGTTTGTAATTTTAGAGATTAGTGTTTTTCTGGACTGGAATTGAACAGAGAATGAAGTAAACTGAAATGTTTTTGGTGCAAGATATTAAAGTGGGGGAGGAGTTACACTGTGGAGAAGAACAAAGGGAGGTTTTTTAATTTTTACCTGTCCAACACAGTGCGGAGTGAAGGATCCTGGAAAGTAATGGCAAAGATTTTCAGTTAACCAGGTCATATGTCCAAAAAAATGGGTTAAAAAAACCAAAGCAACTGGACTTCTAATAGAGGTCCATTTGCTTTGGGGTTTTAAAACCCTTTTTTGGATTTATCCTGGAAAGTGGAGGGAATAATTGTACAGTATCCACCACTAGGTGCAACAGAGAAGCCAGGAGGTGGCCAATGGTGGCCTTGATCCCCATAGATTAACCTTCGGCCACTCTAAGGGCCAATCATTTGAGGAAACCATACTTTTAAGCAGCATTGAAGTAAAGCTTTTTAGGCCAAGATATACACTGCCTGTCCCCCCCAAAAAAGTCACCAAGATAGTTAACTAAGCAAATAGGCACAAGCCTCCTATTGGATAATTACTGCATGGGCAATTATCTTTAAGCTGGTAACAAGTTATTTAACCCCAACTGGTGTAATGAGTTGCTTCTCATTTCTTAAAACAGCTGTGTAGCCTTAAGAAAACCACTAATCAGTGAGGGTAATCGGAAAAGAAAAGCTTCAATATGCTAGGGAGCATAAAGATTGGACTCTGGAGCAATAGAAGAAGGTCATGTGGTCTGATGAGTCCAGACTTGCCCTGTTCCAGAGTGATGGGCGCATCAGGGTAAGAAGAGAGGCAGGTGAAGTGATGCACCATGCCTAGTGCCTAGTCATCAATGCAAGATCTTGATGAAAAATTAATGCAACACTGGATGGAAATAGATCTTGTGACATTGCAGAAGCTTATCGAAACAAGGCCACAGTGAATGCATGCCGTAATCAAAGCTAAAGGCGGTCCAACAAAATATTTGTGTGATCTTTTTTTTTTTTGGGTGGCAACTTTTTTTTGGGCCAGGCTGTGTGTGTGCGTGTGCATGTCCATCCATCCATCCATCTTCTTCCGCTTATCCGGGGTCGGGTCGCGGGGGTAGCAGCCTAAGTAGGGAGGCCCAGACTTCCCTCTCCCCAGCCACTTGGAGCAGCTCCTCCGGGGGAATCCCAAGGCGTTCCCAGGCCAGCCGAGAAACATAGTCCCTCCAGCGCGTCCTGGGTCTTCCTCTGGGTCTCCTCCCGGTGGGACGTGCCCGGAACACCTCACCAGGGAGGCGTCCAGGAGGCATCCTAACCAGATGCCCGAGCCACCTCAACTGGCTCCTCTCGATGTGGAGAAGCAGCGGCTCTACTCCGAGTCCCTCCCGGATGACTGAGCTTCTCACCCTATCTCTAAGGGAGAGTCCAGCCACCCTGCGGAGAAAACTCATTTCAGCCGCTTGTATCCGAGATCTTGTTCTTTCGGTCATAACCCAAAGCTCATGACCATAGATGAGGGTGGGAACGTAGATCGATCGGTAAATTGAGAGCTTTGCCTTTTGACTCAGCTCTCTCTTCACCACGACAGACCGGTACAGCGCCCGCTTCACTGCGGACGCTGCACCTATCCGCCTATCGATCTCACGCTCCAGTTTTCCCTCATTCGTGAACAAGATCCCGAGATACTTAAACTCCTCCACTTGGGGCAGGACCTCCTCCCCGACCCGGAGAGGGCATGCTACCCTTTTCCGGCTCAAGACCATGGCCTCGGATTTGGAGGAACTGATCCTCATCCCGGCCGCATCACACTCGGCTGCAAACCGCTCCAGTGAAAGTTGTAAATCACGAACTGATGAAGCCAGTAGGACCACATCATCTGCAAAAAACAGAGAAGCGATTCTAAGGTCACCAAAACGGATCCTCTCAACACCTTGGCTGCGCCTAGAAATTCTGTCCATAAAAGTTATGAACAGAATCGGTGACAAAGGGCAACCTTGGCGGAGTCCAACTCTCACCGGAAACGAGCCTGACTTACTGCCGGCAATGCGGACCAAGCTCTGACACCGGTCGTACAGGGACCTAACAGCCCTTATCAAAGGGCCTGGTACCCCATACTCCCGGAGTACCCCCCACAGAACCCCCCGAGGGACGCGGTCGAATGCCTTCTCCAAGTCCACAAAACACATGTAAACTGGTTGGGCAAACTCCCACGCACCCTCCAGGACCCTGCTGAGGGTGTAGAGCTGGTCCAGTGTTCCACGACCAGGACGAAAACCACACTGCTCCTCCTGAATCCGAGGTTCGACTATCCGACGGACCCTCCTCTCCAGAACCCCTGAATAGACCTTACCAGGGAGGCTTAAGAGTGTGATCCCCCTATAGTTGGAACACACCCTACGGTCCCCCTTTTTAAATAGGGGAACCACCACCCCAGTCTGCCAATCCAAGGGAACTGCCCCCGATGTCCACGCGATATTGCAGAGTCGCGTAAGCCAACACAACCCTACAACATCCAGAGCCCTAAGGAACTCCGGGCGAATCTCATCCACCCCCGGAGCCTTGCCACCGCGGAGCTTTTTAACCACCTCGGCGACCTCAGCACCAGAGATCGGAGAACCCGACCCAAAGTCCCCAGGCTCCGCTTCCTCAGTGGAAGACGTGCCAGTAGGATTGAGGAGGTCTTCGAAGTATTCCGCCCACCGACTCACAACATCCCGAGTTGAGGTCAGCAGCACGCCACCCCCACCATAAATGGTGTTGGTCGCGTACCTCTTTCCCCCCCTGAGACGCCGGATGGTGGACCAGAATCGCCTCGAAGCCGTACGGAAGTCATTCTCCATGGCCTCTCCGAACTCCTCCCACGCCCGAGTTTTTGCCTCAGCAACCACCCGAGCCGCATGCCGCTTGGACTGCCGGTACCTATCAGCTGCTTCCGGGGTCCCACAAGCCAAAAAGGCCCAATAGGACTCCTTCTTCAGCCTGACAGCATCCCTCACTGCCGGTGTCCACCACCGGGTTCGAGGGTTGCCACCACGACAGGCACCAACAACCTTGCGGCCACAGCTCCGATAAGCTGCCTCGACAATAGAGGCGCGGAACACGGCCCACTCGGACTCCATGTCCCCCGCCTCCCTTGGAACGTGTTCAAAGCTCTCCCGGAGGTGGGAGTTAAAGCTCCGTCTTACGGGAGACTCTGCCAGACGTTCCCAGCAGACCCTCACAATACGTTTGGGTCTGCCAGGTCTGACCGGCATCCTCCCCCACCATCGGAGCCAACTCACCACCAGGTAGTGGTCAGTTGACAGCTCCGCCCCTCTCCTCACCCGAGTGTCCAAGACATGCGGCCGCAGATCAGATGAGACGACAACAAAGTCGATCATCGAACTGCGACCTAGGGTGTCCTGGTGCCAAGAGCACATATGGACACCCTTATGCTTAAACATGGTGTTCGTTATGGACAATCCATGACGAGCACAGAAGTCCAATAACAGAACACCACTCTGGTTCAGATCAGGGGGGCCGTTCCTCCCAACCACACCCCTCCAGGTCTCACTGTCATTGCCCACGTGAGCGTTGAAGTCCCCCAGTAGAACAAGGGAGTCCCCAGGAGGCGCACTCTCCAATACCCCCTCCAAGGACTCCAAAAAGGGTGGGTAGTCTGAGCTGCCGTTTGGTGCATAGGCACAAACAACAGTCAGAGCCCGTCCCCCCACACGTAGGCGAAGGGAGGCTACCCTCTCGTTCACCGGGGTGAACCCCAACGTACAGGCACCAAGATGGGGGGCAACCAGTATGCCCACTCCTGCTCGGCGCCTCTCACCAGGGGCAACTCCAGAGTGGAAGAGTGTCCAACCCCTCTCAAGGAAACTGGTTCCAGAGCCAGAGCCATGCGTTGAGGTGAGTCCGACTATTTCTAGCCGGAACCTCTCAACCTCACACACTAGCTCAGGCTCCTTCCCCACCAGAGAGGTGACATTCCATGTCCCAATGGCCAGCTTCTGTAGCCGAGGATCAGACCGCCAGGGTCCCCGCCCTCGGCCACCACCCATCTCACATTGCACCCGACCCCTTTGGCCCCTCCCACAGGTGGTGAGCCCATGGGAAGGGGGACCCACGTCTCCTCTTCGGGCTGTGCCCGGCCGGGCTCCATGGGTAAAAGCCCGGCCACCAGGCGCTCGCCAGCGTGCCCCACCTCCGGGCCTGGCTCCAGAGTGGGGCCCCGGTGACCCGCGTCCGGGCGAGGGAAAACTTAGTCCATTAATTGTACTCATCATAGGGGTTTTTGGGCTGCACTTTGTCTGATCCCTCACCT
>JBBPBX010065654.1:0-18200 GCA_038048925.1 Garcialebias charrua | reverse complement strand
CTTAGCACCTGCATAAAAATATCTCTGGAGCCGCCACTGCTCAACACCCTCAGAATGGACCGATTCAGTAATTAAAGTTCTCTAAAGTACTTCCAGTCTCGATTCCAGTTTCCTCCCCTCCATTTGTGGAATCTGACGGCACCGTGTGATTTTATCCTATTATTTATTTTCCTTGGAGTTTGTTCTGACCTTTTCAATGTCGCTTTTTACGAGAAAACTAATCAAAAGCTTTATTTGCTGAGCACCGCAGGGAGCATTAATTTACTGTTAACTGGAGTGTGGTTTGTCCCTTATGTTGAGAGTTTGTGAGAGAAAATGTTTCTCTGGTTATCATAAAATGTGTCGTTAACATTAACTATGACCGCCCTAAAAACACCCCAATAATTACACGAAAGGACTACCAGCACTGTAAATACGTCTTATACACCATTTCCTTTTTGCAGAGGACTGTGTGATTTAATTTGTTGCTTAACTTTTGTCACATATTGAGTGATCTAAAACATCTTATCAATGTCATGACAGGGGGTGCCTTTTGCAGAGGGGGTGCTTTTCTGTTGATACATATGCAGAGGCGGAGCCAGAGGAGTGGACTGGAACCTGATTGGCCACCCCAGGTGATTGACATGTCACTGTAAGTGGCATTGAAAGATGCACAATGAGTAAACGAAGACACATACCATATTTTCCGGTGTATAGGTGGCACCTTTTTATGTTTTTTTTCCAAGGCCTGCGACCTATACTCAGGTGCAACCTATATATGGCTTGTTATCACTTTCGGCGAAACAAATTTTTAAATCCAGCTCATTTCACAATTACATTCATTTATTAAGGAAAAGTTCAGCTCAGACATATATTTGCTATAATTTTTATCAAACAAATAATTGTTTTTAAGTGTTAATCTTCTTAAAAGCCTTGCTGTGCGCTCCTGTGGCAGACATTTGCAGCAGAGCTAAACGTAGGTGCGACCTATACACCGGTGCGACCTATCTAGGGATTTTTCCAATCTATTGGTGATAATTGGACAATGCGACCTATACACAGGTGCGACCTATACACCAGAAAATACTGTAATTATTGTTGTGCATGTTCTTTTTGTAAAAACACAAACATATAATAACATACAATTACAGGAAACCCTCGAGGTACGACACCTGCGACCTACGGCAACTCAGACTTACGATTTTATCATATTTAATAAAAATATGATAAAATTTTTTTTTTTTTTTTTGTGTGTTTAAAAGTTATTAATTTCATGTGTATAGCACTTTGTTGCAGCTGTGGTTGTTTTAAATGGCTTTATAAATAAAGTATAATTATTAATTTTACGTTTTGATTAGAAATTTATCGTATTTACGCAACTTCCGGTCGTTTCCGGTCGCCACTTCCGGTCGCCATTTTACAACAGTACTGCGGTCAATGGAGCTCCAGAGGCTACTGTCAGCTGGCTCCGTGTGCCCGATCAGGGTTGCCTCATACGGATAAATTAGCTGGAAACACTCGGTCAACTCTGTGGACGTCTCAGGTCCGGAGGAGCAGCCGCGGATCGCCCCGCGATCGGCGGCCACAACGCCGCCCGACATGCTAACGACAGCAGCTAACAGAGCAGCTAACACAGGCGAAGACACCGAGCCGACATGCCGCGGAGGGGCCATCTGCGGCCGGGAGCTCGCCGCAAATGTCCGCCTGGCAGTCGGGGGACACCGGCTCAAAGTAAGACATTATATTTTTTATTTATTGTACAGTACAGTATTCATTTACTGTGCAGTTCTGTGCGTGTTTATGGCCTTAGTATGTCTGCTTGTTCAGTCTCATGCCATTAAATATGTGTGCGGCGCTCCGTTAGCGGTATAGCCGCGACCTATGTCAGAAACGCGGACCTACGACAGGCAGGTGTTTTTGGTCCGCGAGGTACGACAAAATCGACCTAAGTCACACACGTAGGTCCCAATCCCTGACGTACCTCGAGGGCTACCTGTATATATATATATATATATATATATATATATATATATATATATATATATATATATATATATATATATATATATAAATAAATGCACACACACCATACACATATAGGTGTGTGTGTTTATTTGCCAGTTATGAACGAAAATATTAGTATCATTTAATCACTGACTACATAAAATCATAAAACTAAAAGCTGTCTCTTAAATCATACCTGGTGTTCTCGTGTCACTGCTGTCGATCCTCTGGAGGATACAGCGTCTTTTTTCAGGTGGTTTCTCGTAGCCCAGCCACAAAGAAGGATGCAGGTTTTCTTCTGTTGGTTTTTTGTCCACAAAATGAAATGAGCACACATATAGCATTTTGGGTGGTCTTTTCAAGTTTAAATTTTTAAGCCAATTTCGCTTTGTTTCGTCATCTGTTGGTAGGCGATGAAAACGGTACCGCTTATCACAGGAACATTCCCTTTTTGTTTTCGGAGCATGTTCAACACACATGACTAGTTGCAGCCACAAATTCAGCTTCGTCTGATTATTCATACAGCCACAAACAGCGCAACAAGTACCCGAGCTCCGCAAGGACATCTTCGTAAAAATATTTAGTTTTTACTACTATAAATTAGCCCGAAATAACCGAAAACAGATCTAACTTCAACGATGCGTACTTGAGTAAACAACGTATTAGCCAGTGCAGAACTTCTACTTCCTATATGAACCTGAAAGTTATGCACCATAACTCATGTTCCCTGAAGGAAGTGAACGAGGTGCAACATACTTGCTATGGGAATTGCGCCCCCGCGCGATTACCTGAAGGAATATATTCACGCCTTTACGGCTAGGGCGTCAACGCCACGCCAGAGGCCCCGCCCTCTGGGTACTTAAGCGTCTGACGCCCCTCCATCTTTCTCCAAAATTGTACTTCACCGAGCTTTCAGCATTGAAAAGGGCCAGATATGTTGCACCTCATTCCCTTCCTTCAGGGAACATGAGTTATTGTGCATAACTTTCAGTTCCCTTTCAGTCAGGTCTCTCGGTGCAACATACTTGATATGGAAACGTAATCCATTCACGCCCTTGAAATGCTCAGTAAAATGCATGCTAGAGTGAATGTCTACCCTTGACCAGCAGACATCTCAAGGCTACTTTCTACTGTGTGTTAGAAAGGACAGCCTGAGTGACGTCACACGTAGTAACATCCAAACTATAATGCTTTGCAAAAGTGTTTAATGAACTCCAGTTCGCAGTAGCGCAGATGTCTGCAACTGGTACACCCTTGAACAATGACAAGGAAGTGGCCAAGTGTGCACCCCAGAGGGTACCTGTTGACCTTTGCTACTGTACGCCCTTTTAATGGCCTCAGTCACCCAATGTGAGAGGCGTTGTTTTGATAGGGCCTTTCCAGTAGCAGGTGCTGCAAAGCAGACGAACAGTTGATTTGTTTTTCTCCATTCGGCTGTTCTCTGCATGTAAGTGCATAAAGCTCTCACGGGGCAGAGAGCCTTCAACCTTTCCTGTTCCTGAGTGAGGACAGGAGCAGGTGGGAAGGAGGAGAGATCAAAGTCTAGACTCCTGTGATTCAAAGTCAAGACCGTGGGAGTGTATGCGGGATTAGGCCTTAATGTAACCTTTGACCCATCAGGGGCGAATCTGGTACACATTGGATGTACAGACAATGCATGGAGGTCACCCACACGTTCCGCCGAGCAAAGTGCCAGGAGTAGAGCGGTTTTATAAGATAACAAATCTATCTTAACCTCGCTCAGTGGCTCGAATGGAGGGTCACAGAGAGCCCTCAGGACCAGGCCAAGATCCCAACCAGGGGTCAGGATCCTGCTGGGTGGTTTAGTCCGAAGCACACCTTTCATAAATCTTATTATGATTGGGTGCGTTCCAGGTGTCCTATGTCCCCAGCCTTCGTGACAGGCTGAAATAGCTGATAGGAAAACTTTAATCATTGAATAAGAATGACCCTTTTCCAGTAAGTCCTGAAGTAAGGTCAGGAGCTGAGCCAAGTCGCATGCATAAGAAATAATATTTCTTTCTGAGCACCAGGCTTAAAAAATATGCCACTTCTGTGTGTATCAAGAATCAAGAATCAAGAAGGTTTATTAACATTGCATCAATTTTCACCAATACAGCGTAAATATGTAGTTGCAGCATCCAGGAGATAGAATGAGTGCAAAAAGCTGCAGCTCAACAAAGCACATGACATGTTTATCAACACATGATATGTTTATCAACACATGATATGCTCTTAGCGCGGCCAGTCCCAATCTGTCCCCAGATGAAGGTCAAAAGCAGGAAAACAGGCAGAGACACGGGGATTCACAGCATTGATATTAAAAAAAGATGAATCACATTTTGTCTTCAAGACACCGCGTGATCCAGTAAAAACCATATCAGAAAGCACATTTAGTTACAATAACAAATGGAGAGACGGCAGGCAAGGAGATAGAGTCTGTGAGTAATTTCAGACAAACACAGAGTTCAGCAGATGTGCAGCTGGGTGTTATCTGAGGCTTCACAGAAATCTCTGGGGAGGGGGAGGGGGGGGGACTCTTCAGCTCCACACTCCAGGAGAATGGCTTCCCACAGCCTACTTTTCAAGGACATGTGCAGAAGCCAGATAATGTTCTTGTTTGTTATCCAATAGACCACAGTGTTCTTTTCCACTGCCGCCTTCAAGTCTGTGGTGCTGTTTCATGGCCGAAAGAAATCCAAATATGTGGTTCTGCTCCGCTCCGCTTCATGAACTTCCATCTGTCCCTTGATTGATCCGGGGTGGCTGTAAACAAGTCCCAAAACGGACAGCAGGTGCGCGGTGGTCCACCACTGCTCCAAGCGAGCGATTGAGCTCATACAACAGCTGGGATGAGGAGCTCACGGCCCGGTTCAGAGAATTTTGCTGATCAGGTAGTGCCGACAGCGCGCTGATAGCTGCCGAAGCCTCCCTCAGCTTCCAGTAACAAACAACTCCGCTTACGCCAAAAAACAGAGCAGTTGCTACCAATAATCCAATAATCCACAAATCCTCCACGTCTTCGACACTTAAGACGGTCAGACACATGGGCTGCCACTGACCCCACGAGTCCATCACGTATCCAGCCGCGTGTGTGTCGGAGGGACAGACAGCTTCTCCTGGCACGGTCCGCTTCGTGGAAAAAATCTTATCCATTGAAGAAACAGCCCAATTTATTAATTCCATATTGGTTCGAGTGAGCGCTGAAGGGTTGCAGACGAGACGAAAAGCAAGCAGGGTGTATAGAGACTGTGTTGACACAGCACGGTCATTTTGTATAGTTTTTACCACATTTTCCGGCAGGCCTGACGCCATCAGCTTGTTCTTTTCTGCCAACAAGCTGAAAATTTTGACAGTTCCTGGCCTAAGCGGCTGGACTGCCCCTTCTGGTGACATAGAGGTTGTGAACCCCTGGGGGTCAACCAAGTTGGGAAGAAGGCCTCCTTGCTGATGTGCCACCAGGCTGCTCTGCTCGGGAGTAATTGAGGGCAGATGCATCCTGTCATCTTTATTAGACAGGATTGGAGCAGAAAGTCTATTTTCCCCTTCCAAGTTTGGGGTCATGGGACTGGGAGACTGCGAGTTTTGTAAACGAGCAAATCTCCTGACTCCAATCCATTTTCTGGAGTGGTCCAGTTTACTGGTCCTTGGCTTTAATAGAGCGTCGGAGCCAGGTAAACTGACCGGGGTCTGTGTTTCACCCGTTGGGAGAATTTTGTTTGAAAGCAGAGCTGGAACAGCACAGAAAAGAAGGTCACGTGCTGTCTGATCACTGCTTGGACATTGCATGTCCCTCATTAATAATAAAGGGGCAGCTGCAACGTGAGAACGTGGAGATGCTCCTCTTGGTTTGGCAGACTTTAGATTATTTGGTGATAAAGAGCCTAGTCCCCTTCGAAAAACAGGAAGAGAGATCTGATTCAACTCTGATTTGTTTCCATCCACAGCAGCTTGAACACAATTGCTGCTGTGAAGCTTGTGGCTGCCTGTGGGCATCTGACGTGGCCCCCCCGTCGTTATATTCTGTCGACATGCCTCCCTGGGGTGCGGACATATCACTTGTCTGTCGGGTTGGTGTATTAGCTGCCCCGTTATTCACAATGGAGCGGGGACTTGAGCATGTGACCCCCCTCACCTGCCTCCATGAGGGGTATCTGTTTACTGCAGACGAATCAGAGGCACCCTGCTGGGGTTCATTGATTAGGCTAACACCCCGTGGGCCGTGAGGGATGGGGGGAAAATGGCCCCCTCCCTTTATGACGGCTGGCAGGCCAGAGGGACCTGTTCTGCTGAAGTTATTTGTGTGTTGTTTTTTTAGTTTTTTTAAGAGTCAATAAAACAGAGAGGGGCTGTTTTATGAGCTTTATTCGTGCTTATGTGTAATGACGTACATGATTATATGTCACTCACAGTAGGGAGAGCATGATTTATGCATGCAACAGATTTACCAGCTTTTTGTACCGTGTTACAAATAAAGTCTGGACATGAAGGGATCATTCCCAGTACAGCGTGGGCGGGTGATCATGTAATGTGGGAACGTGGACCTGGTTCATCAGGCACGTTTTTGCCTGTTGTCCCGGTTCGCCGAGGAGGCCCTGTGTCTGACTGCCTGGCGGGGAACAAACCTGTTTTTGCTCCATGCGTGCTTGGTGCGAGGTGGGCCCGGTGGGGGTCTCTGTCTGGGCTCCTCCTCGTATGCTGGCCGCTTCTGCGGTGGGACACGCGTTGCCGAGCGGTGACGAGGCTGCGCAGGTCTGCCTCCAGCAGACTCCCTTGGGGGGGCAAAGCTTCTCCGGGGAATGCCCACCCGGAGAGCTTCAGCCTGTCTGCGCCTTTGGTCCAGCTTGGTCTGAATTTGCTCCAAAGCTTTACCAAATAATCCCGCCGGCTCTATCAAGTGGTGGAGAAAAGGCACCTTTTGTCCCACGGGGAGATCCTGGCCTAAGCGGCTGGACTGCCCCTTCTAGTGACATAGAGGTTGTGAACCCCTGGGGGTCAACCAAGTTGGGAAGAAGGCCTCCTTGCTGATGTGCCACCAGGCTGCTCTGCTCGGGAGTAATTGAGGGCAGATGCATCCTGTCATCTTTATTAGACAGGATTGGAGCAGAAAGTCTATTTTCCCCTTCCAAGTTTCCCATCTTGCTACCTGTGTGGCAAGATGGCGCCTTTGTGTGGCTTCGCCAGTGCTACCCGATTTATCCGTTTTAGCCGTCTTTTGCTTTTATTTTTAGTCTATTTAGTTTTTATTAGTAACTGTGTCACGTTTGCTGTTCGTGTTTACGACCGAGATGCGCTGCTGGCGATCAAGGAGTCGCTGCGCTGTTGTAACAGCTGGAGCAGTTCTAGAGGGAGTGGTCCACCTCCGTTTGTTTGCTGCTCACCTGAGTGCTTGCTGCAATACGCCAGAAGCAAGAAACGAAAGAGGGGATCTAGAGCTGGAGTCAAGGCTCGTTTAAGAAGATCGCACAGATCTGTGGCTGGTGAATGGGTTTCATCACGATGTCTGCGGATTATGCAATCCAGCTGGGCGTCGGACACGTCGCGGGGAGCTGAATTTGTCGGGTCCTGCAATGACCCATCATCGATATTTGACTCACCTTGCATGAATGGAGTTCTACCTGTTCACCAAAGGAGGTTTTTTCGCCATAATCGCTTCGCTGACAAGAGCAACTTAATCTGTGTGCCGCTGGATTTGGATGCGAGAGTGGATAATCCCTCATGTTTGCGCATGGCCCTCCTCAACGTTCGCTCCATCAGTAACAAGTCATTTGCTGTGAACGAACTGTTTACTAAGGAATCACTCCATTTCATGTTTTTAACTGAAACATGGCAACAAAGTTTGGATTTTGTTCACCTGCGGGAGCTCTGTCCAGGAAACTGTTCGGTGCTTGCAACTCCCAGAGAAGGGCGCAGAGGAGGTGGACTAGCGACCATGTTTAAAGACACTTTCCCCTGCAGACTGGTAAAACCATCACCTTTTTCTACTTTTGAACTTCAGATAATTAAAGTTGGCTCTTTTAAATTGTTTTATTGTATTTTGGTGTACAGGCCTCCCGGCGCGGCCGGAGAGTTTTTATCTGAATTTACTGAGCTGCTGTCTACTATCATCAAGCTGGAGAAAATTATAATTTTGGGTGATTTTAATTTGCACGTAGATGATGATTCTTGTAAGGCAGCTGCTGACCTCATTTCTATCACTGAGTCTTTCCACTTTATTCAACATGTCAATTCTCCCACACATTGCAAAGGCCATATTTTAGATCTTGTTTTTTCTTTTGGCCTCAATGTTGATCATGTTCGTGTGAAGGACATATTATTCAGTGATCATAGTTGCATATATTTTAATGTGTCCTTCAGCCCTGACCCTGCTCCTCCTAGCCGTTTGATCCAAAGAAGGATCATAACTGAGCACACAGCTGAAACTTTTATCTCTCATTTTGATCCCTCCACCTTAGTTTGTAATTCTTTGGATGTGGACTTAGCAGTTTCTGGCTTTAACATTTACTGCAATGACATTTTGAATTTAGTTGCACCATTAAAGCAGAACACTGTTCATCGTACAAGCTCTCCTTGGATTAACAAGGAAATCATGACATTGAGGAGAGAATGCAGGAAAACTGAACGTTTATGGAAACGTACTGATCTGTTGGTTCACAGGCTTCACCTTAAAGACTTAATTAGTTCGTTAAATGAGATGATCAAAAATGCAAGATTAAATTATTTTGCTGATCTCATCAAATCAACAGGAAGAAATTCAAAAATCTTATTTGACACTATTAAGAACATTGTTTCTCCATTGTGCTCATTTCAAAGTGCTTTTACACATGCTGATTGTAATCAGTTTTTAAATTTTTTTACGGACAAAGTTGCAAATATTAGAGCTAGTATCTCTCCGTCACTTGCTAACCACCTGGACCCACAACCTTTGACTTCAAATACATGGTCCTCTTTTAGTACAGTAACCATTAATGATATCAATGATCTTTTGAAACAAATGAAATTGTCTTCGAGTCCACTGGATATAGTACCAACATCTCTTTTTAAAGATATTTTTAATTGTATTGGTCCAAGTGTAGTCAGCTTGATAAATTTATCCCTATGTTCTGGATCTGTACCTAAATGCTTTAAGACTGCTGCAGTTTGTCCTCTGCTAAAAAAGCCTAACCTGGATTCCTCTCTGCCTGAAAACTACAGACCTATCTCTAAACTTCCATTCATGTCAAAGATCCTTGAGAAGGTTGTAGCACAACAATTGAACTTTTTTATGGAGGAAAATGAACTTATGGACAATTTCCAATCAGGTTTTCGTAGACTGCATTCCACAGAAACAGCATTATTAAAAGTGTCCAGTGATGTGTTGATGGCAGCTGATTCTGGACATTACACTGTGTTTGTTGCTCTGGATCTGTCTTCAGCTTTTGATACTGTGGATCACACTGTTCTTATCAACAGATTGAGAGCTCTGTTTGGTATTTCTGGCACTGTTTTAAACTGGTTTAAGTCTTATTTGTCTGATAGGTCTTTTACTGTTTTTATGAACAATGTTCACTCTAATGTTTCTGAGCTGTCCTATGGGGTGCCCCAGGGTTCAGTTTTGGGCCCACTCTTATTTTTACTGTACATTCGCCCATTGAGTTTTATTTTCGATCGCTACAGTAACGTCTCATACCATGTCTATGCAGACGATATTCAAATCTACTGTTCTTTTCGATTGTCTGAATTTTACAAATTGACCGAACTCAGTAACTGCCTATCTGACATTAAAATTTGGCTTAATGACAACCACTTGCAGTTAAATGCTGCTAAGACTGAAACACTTATCGTTGCTCCAGATGATAAAATCTTGGAAATAAGGAAGCATCTTGGGTTCTTAAATCCTTCGAACAAAAACAACCTTAGATATCTGGGTGTTCTCTTTGACAGCTCTCTGTCAATGGACAGTCATTGTAAACTGTTAGTTCGCAACTGTTTTTATCATTTAAGGAACATTTCAAAGTTGCGAGCTATTTTATCTAAGACAGAATTAGAAATGGTTGTCCATGCTTTTATTTCTTCTCGGTTGGATTATTGTAACGGCCTTTTAGTAGGGATAAGTAAATCCACCATGGCTTCTCTTCAGTCTGTGCAGAACGCTGCAGCCAGACTTTTGACTGGAACCCGCAGAACGGATCATATTACTCCTGTTCTGTACTCTCTCCACTGGCTTCCGATATATTTTAGGGTTCATTTTAAAATTTTGGTTTTAACTTTTAAAGCACTCCATGGTGAGACTCCCAAATATGTTTTCAATCTTTTGAAGCCACTCTGTCAGTCTAGAACTCTGAGGTCTTCTAATCAGCTACTGCTGTCGGTCCCTAGAACCCATTTTAAAACCCGTGGTGATAGAGCATTTCAGGTGGTGGCACCGAGGCTCTGGAACGCTCTCCCTCTAACAATGCGCGGCTCCGAGTCGACTGATGCATTTAAGAGAAGTCTTAAGACTTATCTTTTTAAACAGGCTTATGGTTAATTGTACTTATTGGTTTTAGAGTTTATCATGTGTAACCTTTTTGTATAGCATGTTTTAAGAGTGTATAATTTTAGTATAATTTTAGTATGATTTTATTATGTGTATTTCTTTTGTAAAGCACTTTGTGATTTTATATCTGTGAAAGGTGCTATATAAATAAAGTTTACTTACTTACTTACTTACTTATCCTTTAAAGTCATCCACAGGTGGCGAATTGCGATGACCACTTCCGCCATGCCTCTGCCTTGAGCAACAGCAGCTGTCCCCATCATGCAGAGCACAAAGTCTGTTGCCCTGCGGGCTTCATCCAGCAAGTCGGCGGCAGCCTGCTTGTCCGTCGTTACCTGCAGCTGTTGCAGCTTTTCCGCCAGGTTAGCCTGCATCAACGCGGACACGTTCATGGCGCGCGCCGCGAGTCCCTGAGCTCTGTAGCACTTCTTGAGTAGAGACGCTGAAGCTCGACAAGCCTTGCTGGGGAGAGTTGGTTTTGTCCCGGATGACTTAAGAGCTAGGTGAGACGCTAGTGTGTCCTCAATCTGAGGCACGTTAGCTATTCCCACCTCATCCATCCCATCGACGTCGAGGAACTGTGAGAGGGGAAGGAGCATGGGGGCTCTTGGCTGAGCCCAGGTGCAAGTTAGTTCTGTGAGGAAGTCCGGGAACACGGGCATCCTTTGCCTCGTGGCGGCCTGCTGTTTTGAGTAAAAATAGTTTCCTGCCAGCCTCGTGACGGGGGCTCGGGCCATTGGATGTGCAATGCGTCCGCTGCTCTGTGGCACAGGTCGAACAGAGCAGGGATGGAAAAGTCGGTTTCCGGGAGCACAGGTACCGGGGTCTGGGAGAGGGCTTCTCCCTGATCCTCCAGTTCAACGTCTGCGTCCTCCGTTGAAAATTTGCCCGAGGCTGAAATCGAGATCTCGTCCTCGTTCATCATGCCTCGGGTGTCGAACTCGACTGTTAAGTCCACCATAGGAGCCAGCACGTCAGGGCTGTCGCCCCATGCGGCTTGTGCGCTGTCGTCCAGAGCCATGTTCTCGAGCTCCGGCGTGGGAGTGAGAGGCTCCGTGGTGTCTGGGTCCGCTGGTACTGCTGAAGCGCCCATGGCTTTGGCGACAAGGTCAACCCGGTGCCGCAGCACCGCATCCAGCATCAGGCTGCAGTGTGGGCAAAATTCGGGTGCATCCAGCGCTGTTTTTGCGTGCAACATTCCCAGGCAGACGGGACAGGCCTCATAGGTGTCCGTCGCCGCGAGGGAGAAGCCGCATCCGCTGGGACAGGAGCGCGAAGTTGGGCTTGCTGTCCCGCTGGTTTTCCTTGGAAGTCTTGGGAAAGTTATTTCCCAAGTCTTCCTTGGGAAATCCGATTATATGCGAATGCACCATCTGTGACGTAGTGTTGGGCAGAGGGCTCTGGTCTCTTTAATAGTGGACAATTTAAAACCCGACGAATTTAGCAATCTATGTGAAGATTTGAGCTATTTGTCTTCAGTTTGGGAAGCAAAAAATAGTTTGGGTGATGGAAGAAGAAACAGCAGGATCTAATTTAGGACTGCAGCCATATGAGACTTACCGTTCAGCCGGAACTTCAGGTGGAGCGAGGCGGGGGTCCGAGTGGTGCAGCTTTGTTGCATTCTTGACGAAGTATTTCATCTTTTGGGAAAGTGGAAAGGCTCACTTTATCACTGATGATATTAGAACACCCAAATGCGACACAACGTAACTGCATTTTTCAAGTAAAAAAAGCGATCTGCTGGCAAGCAGCTGACACACGCGCACTGACAAGCCCAGGGCTCTGCCCCACACTACGTCACAGATGGTGCATTCGCGTGTAATCGGATTTCCCATGAATAAACACGGCGCAAAGTTTAAAATCAATTCAAAATCAAAATTAAATATATTTATAAGTTTGTTTTCAAAAACAAACATAGTTGAATGATAAAAGATATTTATGTTGGGCAATTTTATGCATAATTAGAAAATCATGTCAGTAAACCTTTAAAACTTGATTAGTTAGATTGTAAACAGTCTGTTGCTGCTTATTGTTCTGGTTCTGACTGTTGTATTTATTAAGATTTTTATTGTTGTTAGTATAGTTTATTATAAAGAGTGCCGTTTATTTAAAATATCACCCAAATGGGTCACTTTTATTTATTTTTATACAAACATATTTTTTACTTGGCATATTTTTAAAATAAACATTTTGTAAGTCTTTATTTTGTCTTTTTTTGTACAGAAAATTAATCGAACCAAAATGTGATTTTAGTGTACCATTACACCCCTAGAAGATGGTGAATGTGAGGGTAAAATTGTGTGTGTGTAACATTGTCTTTATTGTACATGTGTTTCAGTGGTTCCTGCCTCTGTTTAGAGCTGATTAAGAAGAAGAAGCGCCTCAAGACTGAAGGCCTGATGTTGACCAGCAGGACCCAGAGCCTCTTATCATAAAGTGGAGGAAAAGACCCTTAGACCAGTCTGGTGGGTGACCAAATAAATATGGAGGAGACCGATATCAGATTTTAGGTCACGACAGTTTCTTTAAAGAGTGAGGAGGATTTAAAAAAAAAAAAACTTACCAGGAACCCAGATTTAAAAATTTACAAAGACTGTTCCAGCTCTTCAAAGACTGACGTTAACGAGGACGATGAAAGAGGATGGTGAAATGACCAATCCTGACTCTCCACTAAAGAACACATCAGACTCTGAATCAGAACGTGAAGACAGTATGAAAGACTGGAAGGAGAGCAGGGCTCCTGAATCAGAAGTAAAAACTGTCAACAAATCTTTGAGCTGCTCTGAGTGTGGTAAGCAGTATGTCAGTAACCGGACTCTTCAAAGACACATGACAAGTCATTCAGGAGTGAAGTCTTCAAGATGTCTGCTTAATAAGAAATGTGTTGGAGAGAAGATAAATATAGAGTCATGCAGGAAAGTCCAGGCAAGACCAAACTCAATAAGCTGTGATGACTGTGGTAAAAGATTTACTTTCAAATCAAAATTAAACTCACACATGAGAGTCCACACAGGAGACAAGCCATTTCCATGTGAACTTTGTGGACAGAGATTTAGTCATAAGACAAGTTTAAACTCCCACATGAGAGTCCACACAGGAGAAAAACCATTTCCTTGTGATCATTGTGGACAAAGATTTAGTCACAAGACTGGTTTAAACTCTCACATGAGAGTCCACACAGGAGACAAGCCATTTCCTTGTGATCTTTGTGGACATAGATTTAGTCATAAGGCAGGTTTAAACATACACATGAGAGTCCACACAGGAGACAAGCCGTTTCCATGTGAACTTTGTGGACAGAGATTTAGTCGTAAGACAAGTTTAAACTCCCACATGAGAGTCCACACAGGAGAAAAACCATTTCCTTGTGATCTTTGTGGACAAAGATTTAGTCACAAGACAAGTTTAAACTCTCACTTGAGCGTCCACACAGGAGACAAGCCATTTCCTTGTGATCTTTGTGGACATAGATTTAGTCATAAGGCAGATTTAAATAAACACATGAGAGTCCACACAGGAGACAAGCCGTTTCCTTGTGAACTTTGTGGACAGAGATTTAGTCGTAAGTCTGCTTTAAACTTCCACATGAGAGTCCACACAGGAGACAAGCCATTTCCTTGTGATCTTTGTGGACAAAGATTTAATCGTAGGACACATTTAAACATACACATGAGAGTCCACACAGGAGACAAGCCGTTTCCATGTGAACTTTGTGGCCAAAGATTTAGTCAGAAGGCCTCTTTAAACTCACACATGAGAGTCCACACAGGAGACAAGCCGTTTCCTTGTGAACTTTGTGTCCAAAGATTTAGTCGGAAGGACTATTTAAACTCACACATGACAGTCCACACAGGAGACAAGCCGTTTCCATGTGAACTTTGTGGACAGAGATTTAGTCGGAAGTGTGCCTTAAACATGCACATGAGAGTCCACACAGGAGACAAGCCGTTTCCTTGTGAACTTTGTGGACAAAGATTTAATCGTAAGACACATTTAAACTTACACATGAGAGTCCACACAGGAGACAAGCCGTTTCCTTGTGAACTTTGTGGACAAAGATTTAGTCGGAAGGACTCTTTAAACTCACACATTAGAGTCCACACAGGAGACAAGCCGTTTCCTTGTGAACTTTGTGGACAAAGATTTAGTCTGAAGACTATATTAAACTCACACATGAGAGTCCACACTGGAGTGGAAACTTTCTACCAGAAAATATTAAAATAATTATTATTAACACCCAAATAAAATTAATTTTGATTTTGTAAAATATATTCTGTAACAATTTTTGAACAAGTTCCTAATCTATGATTTGCTCCTAATTTCTCAAGAATACTTTAAAACAAACTAACCTTAGATCATAATTTGGACTATAGATGTTGGTTCTAAAATACTGGTTCAGTGGTTGTGGACGTGGAGAGAACCCACCAACCAATCAAATTGTTTTTTTCAAACAGACCCCATGAAATGTTATTCATGCAAATCCTGAGAGAATTACTCTGATGCCTGCTCAATAATCCAGGTAGAAAAATCTAAAAAAGCTAAGTCTGGTCCTCTGGACATTCAAAAAATAAAACAAAACAAAGCAAAAAAAAAATGTAGAAACGTTTCGTCTTTCGTCCGAAAGACTTCCTCAGTCTGAGTTGCTGTGTTCTGAGTTGCTGAGAGAATTGTTATTTAATCAGTTCGTTACTTAGTAAATTAACAGATTTCTTATGCCGATGAACTAATTATGTTTTAATTAAGGATGGGGCTGATCGTCAATGTCAGATTGTATTATTAATTCATTAAATGGAATAAAGTCTACACCATCAAATATGTGTTCCAGACGTTCAATTCCTTTAACTCTCCAAGCTGGGAAATTTAACATGTTATTTTCTTGCTGTATGTCAGGATTGTTCCAGATGGGGGTTTGTCTGCATGGGAGTAGTGAAGACTTTGTCATTTTCAGATACTCCCACCATGCCGTCAGAGATGAGCTTATACTGATACTTTTAAAGAAAACATGTTTTTTAAATATTTGTGCTAATAAATGGCAGATCTGAAATCCTAATATTATTACATAAAGTTTGTTCTATGTCTATCCAAGTTACATCTAATGCATTTGGATTTAACTACTTTGAGATATATTTTAACCTATTGGCTAAATAGTAATGCTAGAAGTTGGGAAGTTCTAATCTTCCGGTATCTTTAGATTTCTGTAATGTTTCAGAGATGGGACGATAACTGGTAGGCAATACTGGGTCTTTGCCTGGTTTTAATAGGAGACTAATGTTTGCTGAATTCACATGTGTTGGAAGCCTGCCATTTTCTTCTGACTCATGTAACATTCTGTGAAATATTGGTTCCAGTATATTCCAAAATTCTTTATAAAATTCTGCTGGATAGCCATCTGGGCCAGGAGATTTTTTATTAGGTATGTTTTTAATGGCTTCACAGAGTTCGTCTGATGTTAATGGTGAGTCTAGTTCTGATGATTGACTACTGTCTAGTTTTGGAAGTGTTACTCTCTAAAAATTGATTGATATCCTCATCGGTTGGATTTATTTGTGGAGTGTACAGAGTTTTATAAAAATCTCTAAAAACACTGTTTACTTTCCCTCATCATAAGTTATATTTCCATTTGAGTCTTTAATACCATATATAGATGTTTTTTCTTTGTTTAATTTGAGTTGGTTTGCTTAAAAACTCCCTGATTTATTACTGTGTTCAAAATTTTCTACTTAAAGTTTTTGTATTAAGAATTTGTTTTTCTTGTCAATAAATTCATTTAGTTCTAATTTTGACTGGCGTAGTTTTTGCTGTGTTTCCTCTCCTTGTAAACCTTCTAATAATGTAATGGATTTATCTAATTCCTCAATAGTTCCGGCGTCGCTGAGCCTCAGATCCTTCAGGAGACATTCAATCCGTCCTCTGGCGAGCTGGACATCACACTGCAGTCAACCTCTGTAGGAAACATCTGTGTACGGCTCAGCCTCCCTGCTGTCGTACAGATAAATCCTCAGTGGCTTCACAGTCAACAGATCTATCAGCAGGAAGTGGTGGGGCTGGTCAGTGGGGAGCATGAAGGTCCATGACAGAGAGACGTTTGAGCGCTCCTTTGTCTCGTAGACGTCCTGAGCTCCACTCACAGTGGACACGGGGTTTCCTGCAGGAGTCAGAGAGATAAATGACAGGAGTCAGAACAGGAGACGAACTCAGACCCTTTCCTCTGCCAAGGAGGCCTCGACTCTGCAGTTTTGGAAATGGTGTCAGAGGACGGTGAGTGTTTGGTGACTTTATTTTACTTATTTGTTCATTCCTGACTTGGACAGAAAATAATGTTGAGGAAGTTTCATCAAGGAGGGACTGGTTCTATCATAGACCACAGAGACCACGTGGAGCCCAAACGAGTCGTGGTGAGACCGGACAGGAGGAAGCACCTTCAGACAGGAGAGTTCTGAACATCACTGGCTGCTTATGTCCATCCATTCACTTTACCTGCTTCTTCCTCTTCTGGTCCTGAGGGTCACTGGTGTCCATATCCAGCAGTCCCTGCATGAGAGGTGGGGGACACCCTGTCTCCAGTCCATCACAGGGACACACAAACAACCATTCTCTCTCTCCCTTAGAGACAATTTAGAGTCACCATCAGTCTAACATGCATATTTTTGGTCTGTGGGAAGAAAGTGGAGAAAACCCACGCAGCACAAAGAGAACATGCAAACTCCACCCAGAAAGGTCCCGGGCCGGGATTTCAACCGGCGACCCCCTCGCTGAGCAGCAGCAGCTCTATCAACTGCTCCACCGTGCCGCCCCAGGATGGAAGCCTCTTATAAAAATCACTTCAAGACAAGTCCGAGACACTTTGTTCCCGTCTTACTGTGGCAGAGGAGAGGCTAAAGTCAACCTTCTGCTGTTTCGTCTCTGAGCCTCCAGAGGAGGTAGAGGCGGAGCTTCAGCTGTCAGAATAATAAGGATGAAGGCAGCTCTCACTGTGGGACCTGAAACCAGAAAGAGCTTGTGCATGTCACACTGAGGGACCTCAGAGGAACCTGTTTGACATCAGATTTAACAGACGGCATCAGAAGTGCCTCACCAACACCAAACTGAACATTAGTTGATGCAAGCGGAGCCTGTTGAGGCTCTTTTCACTTCATTCTGAACAGAGAGAGTGAGGAAGAGGAGGGAGGAGACAGCTGAGCATGGCTCAGTCACATGGATGTTTGTCTCAGATCATCTTGGCTCCAGTTAAAATCAGTGATCCTTGCTCTGAACAAACACCAAGTTTCCTCTTTTAATTCTTTCACACAATTTCTCACTTTTACAGAACAAGTGGTGACATGAGATAAACTAACTTTAGCATCATTTGTGCACCAATACCTCAGATTTAAGAACTAATGGATTAAAACAACTACTGTATATGAAACATTTGTTTTTTAAGTTTGATGCTTGGAAACAAACCAGGAACTGACCTGCAGAAAGTCTCAGTCCCTGACAGCACCAGGACGGATAGGACAGATGTCCCTCTGGACATTCTTCTCTCAGCTGCTGGAGACAGAGACAAAACCATCAGACTGTTCTGTGTCTGATTCTCTGACACTTCATGGCCCTACAGATTTATTTACAGACTTTCTACCATTTTATAATCAAGGCAGAGGACAAAATGGAGGCTGATCTCTGAACTCAATCTTTCACTTTCATGAAGACTGCAGCTCTGAAA
>JBBPBX010065653.1:0-14684 GCA_038048925.1 Garcialebias charrua | reverse complement strand
TAAAGGGCGAGGCAAAGCTCCTGCGCTGGACCGAGCGCCGCGCCACGCGCCTGTGCTGCGCGTGGGGGGTTCACAGCAGAGCACAGCGTGAAGCAGCGTGTGGCTCCAACGTTTTCGCTCCAAATACTTGATGTCATTTGAGCAGAAGCAGGGCGGAGCGTTTAGCTACGGGGACAAATTGAGGTCGCTGATTGGTCATTTGCTGACAGCCTACTGATTTGATTGACAGGTCGGGTCTGAGAACAAGTTCATTCATTCCTCCTCATCGGAGGAGGAAGTGAATGGTGACCGCTTCAAGCGATCACTTGACTTTTGGCAAAAAAACAAAAGAAAAGTCCAGATCAGCGATGAAGAAGAGGAATTTAATTAATTTGTGTGTCACACAAAACAGTAAACAGTCCGCCACCAGGGCAGTTTATTGTGAGACACCGCGCGCGCGTGAGCGGCCGTAAAATTAGAGCTTGGCGCGTTCGCGCGAGCGTTCAAAGGCTTGTGCAAGCGCAGCTCGCACAGCGTGGTGCCGCGTGGCCTCGCGCTAGCGCGGAGCTATGCCTCGCCCTTAAGAAACAGCTGCTGCAGGGGCCAATTTCTGTTCAGGGTCTATTCGGGGAGCATTTTAAGACTGTGTTCGAGCAGTTGCAGTCCTCCGACGCCCTGGAACAGGTGCGTAAACACTCAGCCTCGTCCCGAGCAGACCCTCGTGCATCACCCGGGCCGGCGCGCCCGCACGAGCATAGCAAGCAGTACCGCAACCAGCAGAGGTTCTCTGCTCCCTATCAAACTTTTGCCACGCCGCAGCCTCCAGGCACGTCAAAGTTTTACCTGTCCCCATACTCCCAGAGACCCGGGGGCAGCAGGGGAAGGGGCAGCTACCGACCTCCATGGGCCGGCCAGCACTAGAGCGGGGGAAAAGACCAGTGGAAGAAGTGACTGTGTGCGGGAGATGTGTTCCACAGTGTGTTGTTTTCAGACCAATAAAGTTTCTGTTACTAAAAACAGTGTTTTTTTGTTCAAACACGTTGGTTGCCTCTTCTCCGAGGCTCGTGAACGCACCTCCGAACTCAGGTGACACACACCAAAAGTTTTTTTTATCAAGATGAAACGCAGAGCCGGTCTGCACGTGCACTACGTGACATGCCTGTGAGCCCTCCGCCGCCTCCCCACACAGCGGTGTCAAGTCAGGCACACCTCTGCTTTTTCTGAAAAGGCTAATTTTCATGAGCCTGGTCTGGACACTTCTGTCCCAGCCAGGACTTTGTCGTCTCTCTCGTCATCCGAGCATGCTTCAGGTACAGTCACTGATTCATTCAGCAAACGTCCCTCTCCAGCCGGATCTCCTTTGGGCCTATTCGGACTCTGCCCGCTTGGCGGCGGTAGAGACCAGACTATCTCGTTTCAGGCAAGGGAACGTTATGGCTGCTCCGCTGACAGAACACAGTGCAGCCTGGCTCTAGACCTGCTCGTTAAACAGCTGGTTACGAGGTTTGATTCTGAACGGCTACACTCTGCAGTTTGCAGGGATACCGCACAGTTTCAATGGGGTCGTGGAGTCGAAACTCACGTCCCCGGCTCAGGGCGAGTCGCTGCGGTTGGAACTACAGGAATTACTGACCAAGAACGTCATTTCCGGGGTCCCCTCGGGCGAGGAACGGACCGGGCTTTATTCAAAATATTTTCCTGGTCCCCAAGAAAACCGGCGATCTCAGACGATTCTGGATTTGTCTGCGTTTTCAACAAGCACGTTGTGAAACGTCCTTTTCATATGTTAACGATATAACGTGTGCTCGAGTGTGTGNATGACATTGATAATAAATATTTCCTACAATACCAACAAATTAAGTCAATTGTAAAAAAGAAATTTAAGCTTAAAAAGCTTAAGGTCAGACCCTTCGGGAGAGTACAGACCGGACTCGCTAGCTACCCCTGAGGACTCGTAGTCAGCCAGCTGCTCGAAGCCAAGGCCGAGTGAGTCCCCCATCGGTCTCAGACCTACTTCCGTCGGAGGGAAGAGGCTGAACCGGCGCTGCCTTTCCTCCAATGGCAGAAACATGCAGGCTCGACAGGTGAGGTTCTGGACCATGGCCTGCCGAGTGTGGTTAGGTCCGAGGCAGGACTCACAGAACGGGTGTTTGTCTTCCTTCTGGATGTATCCGCCGACACATCCTGCGCAACACCTGAAGGGTTGACTGGAATCCATTGTGGTTTTCTTATCTTTCTGTTGTAGTCTTCAGTTGGTGAAAAAAATTTGGGAGCAGTTCCTCGGTCGAGAGGGGTTTTTATGGACCGAGGGCGAGGGCCCACAGCAGGTGGGCGTGGACTAGAAGTTTTCAATGTTGGTGCGAAGCACAGGGTAAACCCAAAAGGCGTGGCTTAAAGGGTTACGCCCACACTCATAGAATCTAGGGTTACAATACGTAACCGACGTTTTTCTTGTGGGTTTAAATTGTACTTTGACTCAATGCAGCGCCTGGAAATGACGTCAAAAGTGACCTGGTCGCAACGCATTGCGTCACCACTTTCGGCAAATCAGCGCTCGCCTTACAGATACGACTGTGTAACTGACAAATCACAGTTCTCGTTTCATCCAGCTTCGTTTCATCCAATCACAGCTCGTAAACAGACGTGATTGACACGCAGCTTTAACGTTAGCTTAGCACAGCAGAACACAACTTCACGGACTCTTTACAGCTCATAAACGCTCCACAACCATAGCAAAAATTTCTGGAATATGGCGGCACCACACAACACAAGCTAACTGAGCTTCCTCAGTAAGAACAGCAATTTTAAATCGTTGAAACACAACGGACATCGATCAGCTTCAAGCAACTTTAAGAAACTAAGTCGGGATCCCGGCTTAGTTTCTCAGGATCCCGAGAAAGTTTCGTAGGATCCCGAGAAAGTTTCGCAGGATCCCGACTTGTTTCTCAGGATCCTGAGAAAGTTTCTCAGGATCCCGACTTAGTTTCTCAGGATTATTATTTTTTATTTTCTCCCCATGACCCTTTAGGGGCTCCGTATTTTCCAGCCCAAATGTTTATGTTTATGTTTATTAAATTTGTTCATTTTTTTTACAAAAGAAACAATACAAGACAATCCCATAAATGATAATGTACAAAATATAAAAAAATGAAAGGTAGCAGAAAGAAGAATAAATCTTATTATATCTGCCCCTTTTTTCCAACAATCAGATTAAACAATAATAATCTTCAACCAACAGTACAAAATGACTAACTCTTTCTAATTTTCTAACTAATACAATACACATTACGCTATTTCATATATATTTTTAACACATTCGTTTTGATCATTTTCTTAAATGTAAACATTGACTTGGCATTTTTAACTACATTCTCCAAGCCATTCCATAATCTAATTCCCTGGATTGAGGTAGAACGTCCCTTCAAACTAGTTCTGAATTGTGGTTTTACAAACATCTCTGTCCCCTTAAGATTATAACAACTTTGTCTTTTAACACTGGAAACAATGTTCCCTTGCTCGGACGCGGGTCACCGGGGCCCCACTCTGGAGCCAGGCCCGGAGGAGGGGCACGTTGGCGAGCGCCTGGTGGCCGGGCTTTTACCCATGGAGCTCGGCCAGGCACAGCCCGAAGAGGAGACGTGGGTCCCCCTTCCCATGGACTCACCACCTGCGGGAGGGGCCAAAGGGGTCGGGTAGATTGTGGAATGGGTGGTGGCCGAGGACGGGGACCCTGGCAGTCTGATCCTCGGCTACAGAAGCTGGCCATTGGGACATGGAATGTCACCTCTCTGGTGGGGAAGGAGCCTGAGCTAGTGTGTGACGTCAATCAATCAATCAATCCCCTTTATTTAACCAGGTAGAGCCCGTTGAGACCGAGATCTCTTTTACAAGGGTGACCTGGTCAAGTGGTCAGCAGCACACGTCACATTGGCAATAGGCATTTGCACTTATCACGTTGAGAGGTTCCGGCTAGAAATATCAATCAATCAAACTTTATTTCAGACACAAAAAAGGTCCATAAAAATACATAAAAAATCCATAAAAAAAATTAAAATAAAGAAATAAAAGACAGATAATTCACTGAGTCACAAATAAATGATGGCGCCAATGATTCCACAATCTTGAACAAAATCTCACTGCACTAAAAGCAGGATTTACTAGATTTGCAATTATATTATTGCATGACACAGCCAATCTACACATGCATTTATACATAAGATTCCTGAGCACAGCAGCACATGTGGGAACAGCATTATGTACAAACATATGGCTAGCACTGCTCCATCTAGGCACTTTGAGGAGCAGCCTCATGCCATCATTATATGCCACATAAAGTTTATGCAGGCTACTTTTTTTGTATCTTCGCCACAGATGGGCAGTGTATAGCGAGGTACAAAAAGCCTTAAAAAGAGCTATTTTCACAGAGGATGAACACATACCAAACTTTCTGATCAGAGTATTAGCTTGTGCATATATCATACGATACTGCCTACAGATGTCACGATCATCAGAGAGGTCATCAGATATGCAATGTCCCAAATATTTGATTTCACTGCATATATTGAGGACAGCACCAGATAGAGAGAAGTCAGGGGTTATCAGATGTTTATCTGCCCTACTTCTAGCAATCATAACTTTGCTTTTCTTAGCGTTATACTTGATGTCAAAGTCATAACCATATTGGGAACAGATCCTTAGTAATTGTTGAAAGCCAGCACTATAAGGGCACAAGACTACCAAATCATCTGCATACATTAAGTGATTAATTATGCGATCACCAACTATACAGCCTGTTTTACAACAATTCAAGCGCTTTGATAGTTCATCCATGTAGATGTTAAAAAGGTAAGGGGACAGTATACTTCCCTGCCTTACTCCGTTACCAACATTAAATGAATCAGACATTGTGTTACCCCATTTGACATACATTGATTGATGACCATACCAGTAGACAAGAATTCTGATCAGATATTTGGGTACACCTCTGCGTTCTAATTTGTAAAATAGTTTTTCATGATTCACACGATCAAATGCTTTAGAGGCATCAATAAAACACATAAATACCGTAGTGTTGTGAAAATTATACAAATCCAAAATCTCCTTTAGTGCAAAAATACACATGTCTGTGCCATGTTTAGGTTTAAAACCAAACTGATTATCAGAGGTCAGGACAAACTCTTCCAGCCTATTTAATAGGATTCTTTCTAAAACTTTCGACAGACTACTAGATAGAGCTATGGGTCGGTAATTTTCCAGGGAGCTGATCTTACCCGCTTTGTCTTTTATAATGGGTACGAGTATGACGGATAACATTGAATCAGGTAACAGGCCGTGTACTAGAAAGCCAGTGAAACACATAGAAAGTAAAGGATAAAGTTTCTTACTTGCATTTTTCAGATGTTCAGAGGAAATGTTATCCATCCCACAAGCCTTGTTGTCTTTCAGTGCCACTATTGCATTATATATTTCTTGTGGGGATACAGTTACATTCTCATTACTGTGAATGCCTCCCACAGCAAAAGTGTCACTTTTGATACAATTAAACAGTGCACTATAGTGCTCCCGCCATAACTGAGTAATTTCTTTTACATCACTAACATCATTAATAGTAGTAGGTAGTGACGTTTTGCAGTTATTTAATTTTTTGATTTCTTTCCAGAAGTCCTTAGTATTATTATTTCCCAACTTTCTAGCAAGAGAGTCAGATCTCATAGTATTTTCATTTTTCTTTATGAATCTTAAAGCATATTTAAAATTAGCATTTGCTTGTTTTTTGTATTCAAACAAGGGGCCATGTGTCTGTTTACCCGAGTCAACCCACGCTTTAAAAGCCCTTCTGGACTCTGCATAAAGCTCTCTCACATAGTCGTTCCAGCCGGGCTTGGTGTTATGTGAGCTGGTTGAACTGGTTTTACGCAGAGGCTTGCTTGAAGCAAGGAGGGAATTCACAATATTCTCATACAAAGTACATAGCTCTATACCATGTTGGGGATCCATACAGTTCATATCATGGCATGAAATTGCTCCCCTTGGTAAGTATATATTGCTAAGCATGTTGTTCGTACAATAACAGTAATCTGATATATTTTTTTCAGTCATGTTATCCCATGCTATTTTTTCTATATTTGTCTTATAGTCTGCAGGCAAAACAGAAGGTATGCAATTCACGTTTATACACAGGGAAAATGGTATATGATCACTGGTAGCAAATTCATAGTTGACACGAATGTCCTGGATGGAGTCATGAGCATCCACTGTACAGATACAATGATCGAGCCACGAGGTCGTATGCCATGCATCACTAATGTAGGTGTAACTGCTGTTAGGCAAATGCACCTTACTAGAGAGAATTAAGCCATTGTCATTACAGAATTGCGTTAAATGATTAGCAAATGTAGAATGACTATCTGCTACATCTGCATTTAAATCTCCCACAACAAAAAAGCACGTACACTCATTATCTTGCATAAAAGACATAATAAAAGACAATCTATTAAGAAATTCTTCTTCGTTATCAGAACATTCATAAGGTGTGTATATGTTCAAAACAATAAAGTTTTTATCTTCACAGGTGAACTGAATCCCTATGGCCCAATCCACATCCAGTCTAATCACACTGACCAGTTGATCATATTTTTTATGCCATAATATTGCAACACCACCGGCTATTCTTCCCCGAAGTATTCTGGTATTAAAATCGGTAGTGGATTCACCAGCGCCATAAAAGTCTTTATGTATGCAGTTCAGCTTCTCCAGGTCCTGTTTTGCTAAGAATGTCTCCTGCACACATAATACATCACAAGTTTCCAGTAATTTGTCCACCACTAAACGACGTGCTCTGTCTGATTCACTGTGTCCAACACGCAGGCCTCGCGCATTATATGACACAATATTAATACCAGTCATTTATTCATCAGGAGCTGCGTGGCCGTTGTTTATCTGCGGTACAGATGCAGATATTTTTTCTAGCTGCTGTATACTAGCTTCTGATGTTTGAGTCAAAGGGATACTGTTCACTTTTGGTCTGCGCGCCTCAAAGTAGCGACGCACATACACACCCGACGGCCATAAATTTGGATCGTACATTTCTGCAACTTCAGCGCACTCAGCAGTTATATGAAACGAGCTAAATCGGTTACGCATTGAGTCTATCTTCCTGCATGTCACAGACTGACCCAGTTTTTCAGTCAGATAAACACGCAGAGTGTCAGTATCAAGGTCAGGAGAGAATTTCGTAGCAAAGACACTTACCAGCTTGGTTTTAACCACTGGGATGTTGCTCACTGTGCCTGTGCCAATTATTCCTCCTTTGCGCTGCTCCCGCAGCTTTGAGCGATTTTGTACTCCATGTCCCAGCAACACAGCTCCCTTCAAGGGTTTCTGTGGCTTCGGCTTCCCCTCCCTCAAAACAGTACTCCAAGCCGGAGACAGGACTTGTTGATTGTGGACCTCTTCTGGTTGCTGCTGTTTAGCATCTGTTCCACGTAGCGCCTCAGCTTGCGTTAATCCATGCACGGGTTCGTCAGCCCGACTAGATTCACGAGGTGATTCACGAGGTGTTTCACGAGGTGTTTCAATATCCGTCAGCCGGCGCTCCAAATCCACTGTCACTCGTCCAAGATTCTCACTGGTAGTAGCCTGAGCTTCCATAGCTCCTCTTAGCATGGAGACTTCCTGGCTCAGACGTTCCATCCTACTGAGCAGGGCCGAGGCATCGAGGTTACCAAAACCTACGGGTGGGAGGTCGTCCAAAAAGTGCGAAACAAAACGGGGAATATTCTCGCCACGCTCGTTTAACAACTTCAAGCAGTCCTTGACATTATTTACATCTTTCTGTGCGCCCTTATGCTTGACGTTACGCTGCTTTGCTGGGCACAGTTCGTACAGGAGTCGTTTGGACTCCTCGATCCATTCAGATGAAAAATTGTTTGTGGCCAACAAAACAATGTCATCATGCGGCAATGTTTTTATCTTAGTGTAGATAAAATTTAAAAACTCATCTTCCACTATTATTTTGCCGCAAGTAGTATTATAGACTTCAGGTCTTACACGAGAAGAAATATTGTCAGAATGGCCTGCTGTTGCTCCCGCTGTCGCAGCCGCCATGGCCAAAAAAAGCTCAAGAAGCAAAGAGTACGAGGAGCAGCAGCCAGGGTGCCCGCGTCCGCACCCGCTGTCACACAGGTGCTGTCACACAGGTGCTGTCACACAGGTGCTGTCACACAGGTGCTGTCACACAGGTGCTGTCACACAGGTGTTGTAGTCGGACTCATCTCAACGCATGGCTCTGGCTCTGGAACCAGTTTCCTTGAGAGGGGTTGGACACTCTTCCACTCTGGAGTTGCCCCTGGTGAGAGGCGCCGAGCAGGAGTGGGCATACTCGTTGCCTCCCATCTTAGTGCCTGTACGTTGGGGTTCACCCCGGTGAACGAGAGGGTAGCCTCCCTTCGCCTACGTGTGGGGGGACGGGCTCTGACTGTTGTTTGTGCCTATGCGCCAAACGGCAGCGCAGATTACCCACCCTTTTTGGAGTCCTTGGAGGGGGTATTGGAGGGTGCGCCTCCTGGGGACTCCCTTGTTCTGCTGGGGGACTTCAACGCTCACGTGGGCAATGACAGTGAGACCTGGAGGGGTGTGGTTGGGAGGAACGGCCCCCCTGATCTGAACCCGAGTGGTGTTCTGTTGTTGGACTTCTGTGCTCGTCATGGATTGTCCATAACGAACACCATGTTCAGGCATAAGGGTGTCCATATGTGCTCTTGGCACCAGGACACCCTAGGTCGCAGCTCGATGATCGACTTTGTTGTCGTCTCATCTGATCTGCGGCCGCATGTCTTGGACACTCGGGTGAAGAGAGGGGCGGAGCTGTCAACTGACCACTACCTGGTGATGAGTTGGCTCCGATGGTGGGGGAGGATGCCGGTCAGACCTGGCAGGCCCAAACGTATTGTGAGGGTCTGCTGGGAACGTCTGGCAGAGTCTCCCGTAAGACGGAGCTTTAACTCCCACCTCCGGGAGAGCTTTGAACACGTTCCGAGGGAGGCGGGGGACATTGAGCCCGAGTGGGCCATGTTCCGCGCCTCTATTGTCGAGGCAGCTTATCGGAGTTGTGGCCGCAAGGTTGTTGGTGCCTGTCGTGGTGGCAACCCTCGAACCCGGTGGTGGACACCGGCAGTGAGGGATGCTGTCAAGCTGAAGAAGGAGTCCTATTGGGCCTTTTTGGCCTGTGGGACCCCGGAAGCAGCAGATAGGTACCGGCAGTCCAAGCGGCATGCGGCTCGGGTGGTTGCTGAGGCAAAAACTCGGGCGTGGGAGGAGTTCGGAGAGGCCATGGAGAATGACTTCCGTACGGCTTCGAGGCGATTCTGGTCCACCATCCGGCGTCTCAGGGGGGGAAAGCGGTACGCGACCAACACCATTTATGGTGGGGATGGCGTGCTGTTGACCTCAACTCGGGATGTTGTGAGTCGGTGGGCGGAATACTTCGAAGACCTCCTCAATCCTACTGGCACGTCTTCCACTGAGGAAGCGGAGCCTGGGGATTTTGGGTCGGGCTCTCCAATCTCTGGTGCTGAGGTCGCCAAGGTGGTTAAAAAGCTCCGTGGTGGCAGGGCTCCGGGGGTGGATGAGATTCGTCCTGAGTTCCTTAGGGCTCTGGATGTTGTGGGGTTGTGTTGGCTTACGCGACTCTGCAATATCGCGTGGACATCGGGGGCAGTTCCCTTGGATTGGCAGACTGGGGTGGTGGTTCCCCTATTCAAAAAGGGGGACCGTAGGGTGTGTTCCAACTATAGGGGGATCACACTCTTAAGCCTCCCTGGTAAGGTCTATTCAGGGGTTCTGGAGAGGAGGGTCCGTCGGATAGTCGAACCTCGGATTCAGGAGGAGCAGTGTGGTTTTCGTCCTGGTCGTGGAACACTAGACCAGCTCTACACCCTCAGCAGGGTCCTGGAGGGTGCGTGGGAGTTTGCCCAACCAGTTTACATGTGCTTTGTGGACTTGGAGAAGGCATTCGACCGCGTCCCTCGGGGGGTTCTGTGGGGGTACTCCGGGAGTATGGGGTACCAGGCCCTTTGATATGGGCTGTTAGGTCCCTGTACGACCGGTGTCAGAGCATGGTCCGCATCGCTGGCAGTAAGTCAGGCTCGTTTCCGGTGAGAGTTGGACTCCGCCAAGGTTGCCCTTTGTCACCGATTCTGTTCATAACTTTTATGGACAGAATTTCTAGGCGCAGCCAAGGTGTTGAGAGGATCCGTTTTGGTGGCCTTAGAATCGCTTCTCTGTTTTTTGCAGATGATGTGGTCCTATTGGCTTCATCAGATCGTGATCTACAGCTTTCGCTGGAGCGGTTTGCAGCTGAATGTGATGCGGCCGGGATGAGGATCAGTTCCTCCAAATCCGAGGCCATGGTCTTGAGCCGGAAAAGGGTAGCATGCCTTCTCCGGGTCGGGGAGGAGGTCCTGCCCCAAGTGGAGGAGTTTAAGTATCTCGGGGTCTTGTTCACGAATGAGGGAAAACTGGAGCGTGAGATCGATAGGCGGATAGGTGCAGCGTCCGCAGTGAAGCGGGCGCTGTACCGGTCTGTCGTGGTGAAGAGAGAGCTGAGTCAAAAGGCAAAGCTCTCAATTTACCGATCGATCTACGTTCCCACCCTCATCTATGGTCATGAGCTCTGGGTTATGACCGAAAGAACGAGATCTCGGATACAAGCGGCTGAAATGAGTTTTCTCCGCAGGGTGTCTGGACTCTCCCTTAGAGATAGGGTGAGAAGCTCAGTCATCCGGGAGGGACTCGGAGTAGAGCCGCTGCTTCTCCACATCGAGAGGAGCCAGTTGAGGTGGCTCGGGCATCTGGTTAGGATGCCTCCTGGACGCCTCCCTGGTGAGGTGTTCCGGGCATGTCCCACCGGGAGGAGACCCAGAGGAAGACCCAGGACACGCTGGAGGGACTATGTTTCTCGGCTGGCCTGGGAACGCCTTGGGATTCCCCCAGAGGAGCTGCTCCAAGTGGCTGGGGAGAGGGAAGTCTGGGCCTCCCTACTTAGGCTGCTACCCCCGCGACCCGACCCCGGATAAGCGGAAGAAAATGGATGGATGGATGGATGTCTTTTAACAAAATGCATTTGGATATTTAAAGGTAATGCATTATTTTGAGCCCTATACATAACTGATAAAATATTATAGTCTACCAAATCATGGAACTTCAATAACTTCAGTTGATAAAATAATGTACTTGATGGATGACGGTAATGTTTTCTAGTGATAATTCTTACAGCTCTTTTCTGTAATACAAAAATAGGCTTTGTGATTGTTTTACACGCATTCCCCCAAACATCAATACAATAGATTAAGTGTGGAACAATGATTGTGTTATACAACAAATACAGAGCTTTATCATTCAATAGGTCTCTGACTTTGTACAGTACTGCAATCGATTTAGCTATTTTTATTCTTACAGAATTTATGTGTTGTTTCCATGTCAGTTTGTCATCAATGATAACACCCAAAAACTTCACCTCACTCACTCTACAAATCTCAACACCCTCAATTTTGAGTGGAACATCAACAGTTTTCTTTTTATTACTGAATATCATGTAATTAGTTTTTTCTAAATTTAATGATAATTTATTTATTTTAAACCAAGTTTGTATCTTGACAAATTCTGTCTTTATCAATTCCAACATTTGTTCTATATCTTCGCCTGAACAGAAAAATGTGGTATCATCAGCAAAAAGTACACATTTAAGGAGCCCTGACACATTTACCAAGTCATTCACATATAAAATAAATAGCTTTGGTCCAAGTACAGAGCCTTGGGGAACTCCACATGTGATATTACAGAGGTCAGATCTTACATCATTTATTTGTACAAATTGTTTCCTATCTTTCAAGTAGCTAGATACCCACTGTAATGCTGGTCCTCTAATACCATATTTGTTCAGTTTTTCAAGGAGAATGGTGTGATCAATAGTATCAAATGCTTTTTTTAAATCAACAAAAATACTGATACAATATTGTTTTTGATCGACAGCAGTAGTTATTTGTTCCATTAATTCCATGAGAGCCATTGATGTAGAGTTTTTTGCTCTAAACCCATACTGACTGTTGCTTAGAATATTTTGTTTATCTATAAATTGATCTAGTCTGTTTACAAATAGTTTTTCAAGAATTTTTGAAAACTGTGGTAACAAGGATATAGGTCTATAATTGTTGAACACACATTTATCACCATTTTTAAAAAGAGGAACTACCTTAGCTACTTTCATATTATCTGGAAATATTCCTGTTGAAAATGATAAATTACATATGTATGGCTCAATAACATGGCTCATTATGTCCTTTACAAACATCATATCCATGTCCACCCAGTCCCTTGATCTCTTGTCTGTAAGATTTTTTACTACATTCATTATTTCCTCTTTGTTGGTTCCATTTAGAAAAATACTATTTGCACAACCTTTAATTGAATGGATCACATTATTATCTGCTTTTGGTATTTTAGCTGCAAGGCTTGATCCAACATTCACAAAATATTGATTAAATCCATTTACAATTTCATTTTCATCATGAATTTCATCGTTGTCTTTTACAAAGTATTTTGAAATACCAGTTTTTGTTTTATGATTCTTCAGGACACTATTCATTACTCGCCATGTTGCTTTCATATCACCATTACTTTTATCTAATAATTTACTATAATATTCTTTCTTATGTTTCCTTATAATCCCTACTAATTTATTTTTATACTTTTTATATTTTTCTTCAGCGCTCTGACTTCGCAATTTCAAGAAACATGAATACAAATAATTCTTTTTTTACAAGCATTTCTCAACCCTTTTGTCATCCATGGTTGATCAACCTTATTTCTCTTTGTATGATTTGTTTGCACACAATTCTTTTCATACAGAGCCTCCAAGATATTCATAAACTCATCATATGCTCTGTTCGCATCATCAACATACACATCACTCCAGTCTTGTTTATCCAGATCCTCTTTCAATTTTTCCAAAACTCTTTTTGACGTGTTTATGATCTTTTTCTTCGTTGTAACTGCTTTTGTGATGTTTTGATCATTTTTATAGATTGTGAAAACTGGTAAATGATCACTTAAGTCGGTCGTTAAGATACCACCTATCACGTCCCCATTTGTTATATTTGTGAAAATATTATCAATTATTGTGGCACTATGAGTTGTAATTCTTGTTGGCTTTGATATCAATGGATACATATTTAAACTGTACATTGAGTTTATAAATGTGCTTATGTTATTTGAATCTGTTTTATTTCCCATATCAATGTTAAAGTCTCCACACAAAAAAAACATTTTTATTAAAACTCTTCTCCATTAGCTCCAAGATTTTATCCGTGAATATTTCTATATTTGCTCCTGGTGATCTATATACACAACTTATTATTATGTTTTTATCGTTTTTGTTTATTATTTCTATTGTTATCATTTCCATAATATTATCAACTATTATTGACATTTCACTATTTAATTTACATTTTATTTCATTATTGACAAATAGAGCGACTCCACCACCTCTTTTATTATTTCTGTTCATATGATATAATTCATACCCCTCGATGTGAATATTACTTGTGTTATCATCATTGAGCCATGTCTCTGACAGCGCTATTATCGTAAAAGTTCTATTTAACTTTAATTAAACGTTTCTACTAAAAAGAAATTGTCCAGATGAACTGATTGAGAATGAGCGGATTTGATACCTGGACTATTGAGAATGAACTTTCTGGTTCTATTTAACTGTTTTAAGTAATCTGTTATTTTGGATATGTTTGCATTTATACTTCTGCTATTAAAGTGAATAATAGAGAGAACTCCATTTGATATATTGATGTCATTAAACTGCTCTTCATTATAATATTCGTTATATTTTATTACAGGAAAATTTTTTGGATCAATCACATTTTCTACATTATATGTTTTAGGTTCTGAGTCTTCGTATGTTGTCATGTTCTAATGTATTTGTTCATTTCACTGTATATTTTATCCATTTTGAGTGTGAGTTGTTTAATTGATTTGTAGTTTTTCATTTCCTGAATTCATCCAGATCCTTCAGCTCTTTTATCATTTTAGGCTGAGACTCTTCTTTTGTTTTGATAAAGATGTATCCATTTCTTGTCCATGTTGATGCTATTTTGTCTTGTTGTTTTAACAACCTTGCTTGATGTGCAATGTTTCCATTTTTTTTGTTAGATAATAATAATAATAATAATAATTTGTCACATTTGTCACATTTGTCATCTGTGTATGTTTCCCATTTGACAGACGAAATTGGTCTTCTGCCTTTAACCCAACCACCACCAGGTGGTGCAGCGAGCAGCCGTAGTCAGCGCTCAGGGAGCTGGAGAATTAGATGTGCACTCATAGACACCCCAAGGTGTGTAGTGGCCGGGGCGCGAACCCGCGTCCTTCGGGTCCCAAGTCAAAAGCCTTAGCCACTACACCATCTTGGCTCCAATGTTCATTTATGTAAATTTTTGTTCCCCGCAGATTTTTTTTTTCTTGCATAACGTAGTTTTTTGTATTCCTGCTAATGAACTTGACGACTACTGACGGCCCAAATTTTTGTGATTTACTGGGCAGGATGTGACAGAACGAAATGTCCCCATGGCCTATATCAAAGCTCATGCCCTGAAAAAAAGAAACTACATGCTCCTCCAGAGTCTGTTGTTCTTCCT
>JBBPBX010065651.1:0-19894 GCA_038048925.1 Garcialebias charrua | reverse complement strand
AAATGCATATAACCCTTCATGACACAAGTCCTGTAAAAAAAACCTACATGTCTGTCCCAAAACCGCTTCACAATGAAGTGAAAGAGTATCTGCAAGATCTGCTTAACAAAGGTTGGATCACACAATCAAGGTCTCCCTACTCATCACCTGTGGTGTGTGTCCGCAAGAAAGATGGTACCCTTCGGCTTTGTTGTGACTTTAGAGAGCTCAACCGCAAGTCAGTTCCGGACCGTCATCCGATACCAAGAATTCAGGACATGCTAGATGCACTGGGTGGGAGCTCTTGGTTTTCAGTGCTAGATCAAGGCAAGGCGTACCACCAAGGTTTTTTGGATGAAGAGAGCCGCCCCTTGACTGCTTTCATCACACCCTGGGGGCTCTACCAATGGGTGCGCATTCCCTTTGGCCTGAGCTCCGCACCAGCTGAGTTCCAGAGGAGCATGGAACATTGTATGGCAGGTCTCAGAGACACTATTTGCCTTCCATACCTGGATGACAACCTGGTGCACAGCAGCAATTTTGAAGAGCACTTAGAGCACATCCGCCTTGTCCTCCAGCGTTACAGGGAGCATGGTATTAAGCTGACTCCAAAGAAATGTGACCTGTTCAGGCGAAGTGTCAAGTTTTTGGGCAAGCTCGTTACAGGCCAAGGTTACACAATGGACCCAGCGGAGCTGGCCCCGGTGATGGCTTTAAAAGAAAAAACACCTGCAACCGTCGGAGAGGTACGTCAAATGCTTGGTTTCCTCTCATATTATAGGCCTTTCATCGCTAACTTCTCCCGTACAGCCCATCCACTCTATAACCTGCTTAGTCCTCCAATGTCTGAGAACTCTGCTTCTGTCCCAGCTGAGAAGACGAACAAAAGGGTGAAGAAAAGTAAAGGCCACTTACCATCACGCTTGCCCGTTCAGTGGACTAGCGTCCACCAAGAGACATTGAACCAGCTCGTAGATGCACTTATCAGACCTCCTGTCCTTGGGTACCCTGACTTTACAGAGCCCTTTGTGTTACATTGTGATGCATCGCAAGTTGGGTTAGGTGCTATTTTATACCAGCGACAGCAAGGCAAGATGAGAGTAATAGGGTATGGTTCCCGCACCTTGAGTCCAGCAGAAAAAAAGTACCACCTGCACTCTGGCAAATTAGAGTTTTTGGCAATGAAGTGGGCCATCTGTGAACGTTTCAGGGATTACCTCTACCATGCAACGTCATTTGTGGTGTACACTGATAATAACCCGCTAACATATGTGCTCAGTACTGCAAAGCTCAACGCCACAGGTCACAGATGGGTCGCGGAGCTGGCCAGCTATAACTTCACCATCCGCTACCGTCCAGGCAAGACCAATACAGACGCTGATGGGCTGTCGCGAATGCCGTTGGACATTGACAGTTACATGAAGAGCTGTACAGCTGAAGTTGGACAGGAAGCCATAAGCGCATCTATGGAGTCTGTGGTGGTGGAACAGAGTTACCCCCGTCAAGGCATTGGTGTTATCCAGGTTAGTGCTCTGAAGTTGATCAAAGATTCCAGCACCAACCAGCCTTTTACACCAGACGAGATCCGCACAGCCCAGGAAGCAGATGAGGTCCTGTCAAGAGTGCTCTGGTACAAGTCACAGAGTAGAAGACCAAATAGGATTGAGGTGAAGTCTGAGGCTCCTGCAGTAGCTGCATTGCTCAGGCAGTGGTTGAAGCTTCACGTCGACCAAAATGGTATCCTGCGCCGCAAAACAGCCCACCGAGAGCAGTTATTGGTCCCTAAAGCCTATCGTCCCCTGGTTTTCAAAGAGCTCCATAAAGACATGGGCCACTTAGGGGTGGAAAGAACACTCGACCTGATCAGAGACAGGTTCTACTGGCCGCAGATGGCAAAAGAAGTTGAACACTTTGTTACTGAAGAATGTGAGTGTCTCAAGAAGAAGAAACCGAGTAAGCAGACCTGTGCTCCTCTGACCTCGATCCAGTCAACTTACCCATTCCAACTGGTCTCCATAGACTTCCTCCACCTGGAAAAGTGCAAGCATGGCTATGAATATATATTAGTTGTTATGGACCACTTCACGAGGTTCGCCCAAGCTTATCCGACAAAGAACAAAACAGCTAAAACCGTTGCTGACAAGCTTTTCAATGACTTTGCGCTGAAGTTTGGCTTCCCAACCAGACTACACCATGACATGGGTAAAGAATTCGACAACAAGCTCATGGCAAGGTTGAAAGAACTCTCAGGTGTCCAGGGTTCTCATACAACACCCTACCATCCACAAGGTAATGGACAGGTGGAAAGATTCAACCGTACCCTGTTGTCCATGTTACGAACCCTGGAGGACAAGGAGAAGGAGGATTGGAAAGAATCACTTGCTAAAGTTGTCCATGCGTACAACTGTACAAAGAGTGAGGCAACAGGCTACGCCCCATATTACCTCATCTTCGGACGTTCCCCACGCTTGCCCATCGACCTGCTCTTCAATCTGAGGGAAGATGAAACTCATATGGACTATGATGACTATGTTAGCTGCTGGAAAAAGAGAATGCAGGAGGCCTACACAGTAGCTTCTGAAACGGCTACGAAGGAAGCTGCTCGAGGAAAAACATACTATGACAGAAGAGTTAAAGGGAGAGATCTTCAGCCTGGTGACAGAGTTCTTCTCCGAAACCTCACTCCAAGAGGTGGACCTGCAAAGATCCAGTCTTATTGGGAGAACCAGGTCTACAAAGTGATGGAGAGGAAAACAGATGACAGCCCAGTGTATCGGATCTGTCCTGAAACTGGTCAAGGGAGAGACAAGGTGGTGCACAGGAATCTCCTACTACCCTGTGACTTCCTACCACTAGAAAAGCCACCAACACAGACTGTTAAGCCCCAAAAAGATGCTCCAACTGTTACAAAGAAAAGGCTGAGACGTCCATGTGCACAGCAGCATCCAGGAAATGGTGACACATCAGATGATGAGGACAGTAGCACATACCAGTGGTACCTCAGGAAGACTCCAGGGAGACATTGGCAGACTCCGCTCAACCCCTTGGCAGCGCCGTTCCAGCCTGAACCAAGTCTTCATGTTCAAGAAGAGGATGTGCCACTACAGAGCGAAGAGGATGTGCCACTACAGAGCGAAGAGGATGTGCCACTACAGAGCGAAGAGGATGTGCCACTACAGAGCGAAGAGGATGTGCCACTACAGAGCGAAGAGGATGTGCCACTACAGAGCGAAGAGGATGTGCCACTACAGAGCGAAGAGGAACACTCTGACATTGACTTTGGAAGGTCAGAGAGCGGTGAGGCAGTGATTGACATTTCAGCTGCCAACAAAGGTGAGACTGACTCTGTGAGAAAGCGACCCCATAGACAAAGTAAAAAACCACTTATATTGAGTTATGACACTTTAGGTCAGCCTACCTTGGTTCAGAGGGACTGCAAGGTGACTAAGACTCAGGTTATTGAGAGTAATACCTTCTGGAGACCATGGGCTGTGGGACTGTGTTAATGCTAAGTTTTAATGTACAGTAATATGTAATCAGAAATGTCAGGAGACATTTAATTTTGTGGGGGAGAGTGTGGCACTATGAAAGAGAACAAGGCATGAAAATAGTAGCCCCCCATTTTATTTGTTTGCTAAAGATTACTGACAGACAGAAACTAGCGTTATTGCCTTGTAGTGTATGGGTTTCGCCATCAGAGGGCGCTCAGTGCCTTATAGAACGGACGATGACGCTCTGTTTAGGCAGAGGAAATCAGCCGTTGCTAGGAAACCAGTTTATAGCAGATATTAGGAGCAGTTGTAACCGTTGTGTTTTTCTGGTCACAGGTAAGCTGAATCATAAACAAAATACAGTATTGTTTGGGTTTGGTTAAGGAAGATGTGTTGGGGTGGATGTACACAGTGATGTTAAAAGTGAATACTGTGTGTCTGTTTACTGTTGTGTCGTTTGTTGGCTGTTGTTTAGGCAGAGAAAATCAGCCGTTGCTAGGAAACCAGTTTATAGCAGATATTAGGAGCAGTTGTAACCGTTGTGTTTTTCTGGTCACAGTTAAAAACTAAATAAATATGCTACACCAGAAGTGACCAGGCCCATCATTTTCAACGGTGTAACATATGAATGAATGAATGAATGAATGAATGAATGAATGAATGAAGCCAGTTTGGTCAAACCTGAAAAATAACGTTACACACTCAGAGTATGTGTTGTTAATGACTCTCAGCTACTACTACATAGAGTTTTAGTTTAATATCTGTAAACTGACTGAAATATCATAATTTCTCTGTTGCCTAAGGTTGTTTGGCTTTAATTGGACTGACTCTAAAAGTTACTCAGTTGAAGATGCTCATTCGTTGATTATTTTTCTGACTTTTATTGAAATCTGTTCAGTAGTACTGAGATATTTTGCTAACAGACAGACAGGGCTTATTCTAACAGTCAATGCTAGAGTTTTGGGCAGAGACATTGAGCAATGAGTAGCATTTTTTAAAAATGTGGGTGGGGGTGGGAAGACTCGGCTAAAACCGCACCAAACTTAAGAACGTGTCAGTAAAATTCACTAAAGCCCTTATCATGTTTTCTATAAGGTCCGTTGGCTGGAGCCATACATCCAATAATTTGTTTCTAAAAGTTTCATTAACATCCATTCAATGGGTATTTTGCTAACAGATTTGATTCCAAATCAAATACTTTGTGCACTCAGAGTAAGTGTTGAGGATCAGTTTCAGCTACTAACAGACCAAACGTTAGGTCAACATCTGTGCAAACGACTGGGCTGTAGACATTTTTGTGTTTGCAAACGTCAGCCGGCTGCAGCAGCCATCTTGAATCGTGTTGACTCCTAGAATTCAGTTGTGGGTGAACATTCAATAATTACTCCTCGCAAGTTTCACTTAAATCTGTCCACAGATGTGATAACAGACACCTACATGTACAGTATTTGCCTTCAAACGGGAGGCAATGAATACGTGATTTAAAAAAAGGACTATGATGTATTTTACAATGGGCTCTGGTCATTCGCTGGCAGAAACACCAGGATGGCAGGAGGGAAAAGAAGGTCCTGAGCTGCAATCAGGACTTGCTAAGTTTAAAACAACTCCTCCTAAAGTGCATTTAAGGTTGATACATCATCTGCACTTGATGGAGGCTGCAGTAGTTTGGTGGTCAGTGCTAAGGTCTTGTAATTCAGAGGTTGCATGTTCGAGCCCGGGTTGTGTCAGGAAGAGCATGCGGCGTAAAACAACGGCTGAATCTTTCATGCAAGTTCGCTCGCTCTTAGCCTGGTTAAAACCAGACCCTTGTCCTTCACTTCGCTTCGTACTAGGGTCTGGACTTTCTCCATAGAGAAACGATTCTTGCTGGAGGCGTGGCCTCTGCTGAGGAACAAGACCATTGGATCTTAGAAAAATTTTGAACAGGGAAAAGCATTCTGGTCCCTCCCCCTCAGAGCTCTGCCGAACTTGACATCTGCTCCGCCTCCTGCTGCATTTTCTCTCGCTGCCTGCATATTCTGTGTTTATATGTTAATAAAACGTTTAAAAAAATTAAATAAAACCATGTAGCGCTGGTCCAGCACACCAGAAGACCAGAAAATATGCACACTGTAAAAAAAAATCCGTAAAAAAACAGGTAAATGTACTGTGGAAGTGTGAAGGAATTTTCCGTTATCATTTTTTACAGGGGTTTCTCCATTTTTTATTTTTTTTCACGCAAAGCACCCTGGGAACAAGAACCTTTGAGAAGAAGCGCAAAAGAGGACTCCATTTACCTGGCACACTAGATTAACAGAAATTTATGTAAATTATACATTAAAAAAACTGTTAAATTACGGGAAAAATCCGTTTTAGGGTTTACGGAAATATCTGTAAAAAAACGGAGAATGTACTGGCAGAAAATTACCAGGACATTTTCCGTTTTTTTACAGATTTTTTTTTTTTACTGTGCAGGGACTCGGGCAGCACCGTAAAACCTGAGTTTAATTCTCTCGTGACAACCTCAGTCATTTCCTTATTCTTTGCACTCAGCGGAGAGGAGAAGGAGGAGGGAGGAGGGAGCGAACACTTGACTTTTGGGAAAAAAACAAAAGAAAACTCCAGATAAGGGATTAAGATGGGGAATTTAACACATTTGTGTCACATATAAAACAGTCCTGCATCGCTTTGCATCGCTTTGAATGAGAACATGCGGCTGCTCGCTGGCTGCGCTGGGACAGGTGGGGGCGTGGGTTAGGGGCCAAAAACTCCGCCCCTTCTGTTCTCTGATTGGTCCGGTCAAAAATCAGCCGGAGAAATCGTTGTCTATGGGAGAAGTCCCAGACCCAGCAGTGAAGGGAAATGAGAATTGAGCGGAGCTGCGTAGGAATGGCGAGGGCCAGGCTAGCTCGCTCTGGCAACCCCTGAAGAAGGGAGCAGCCGAAAGAAACTTACTAACATACCGTAATCTGTTTGATCATTATTTCCTCATGACTCCGCCCTGCTGCTGCCTTCATGCTGCACCCCAGCAGCTCAAATATACAACGACCACGTCCTCCGCGCTCCGGAAACTCTGAACTTGTGAGGCTATCCTCAGAGAGCGCAGGCGAGACAGGAATACAGCAAACAGCTAAACGTTTCACCTATCCGACTGAAATTTGAGCTTTGGCCACTTTGACATTGTAGGTGAAAGTCGATAGTGTTGAGGAATGGACACACACACACACACTGACGACATGTTGGCCTCCACATGGCGTGCCGTGACCCTTACCTCCGTCTTAACGAAGTTCTCATTCTAAACTTATCTCGCTCTGACACGTTAACACGCACAGATACAGTGGAAAGTGGTGAAAACTGGATGAAAGCCAGCGCTGACGTGCACCGGTGCCAACGTCTGACCAGCGTTTCTGTTGGCCACTTAAACTGGAAATGATGCAGCGACTCTGCTAACAGGAAACAGATGAAGAGAGTCACTGCGACGTGGAAGCTACAGCTGAAATGGGTCAGCAAAGTTCATTTAGACCAGACGTCTGCAAGCTTTTAAATCAAAAGAGACATTTCTACCCTTCACTTACGCAAAATGTGTCTGAACTCTGCAGGTTTAGGAGAGTCTTCCTTGTAATTTTAGAAAAATAAAAATAATTACGTATCCCACTTTAAAGCAATAAAGCATGCTTTTAAAGTAAGTCTAAATATTAGGTCAGTTATGTAAACATGACTTATTATTTTTATTTAAAAACAAAGTTACTTTAACTTTAATTAGGTGTGTCTGTCTATTAATTATTCACCATATTCATCTAGGCAATTGTCCTAAAGGTATTCGGGGCATCACGGTGGCGCAGATGGTAGAGTTGCTGCCTCTCAACGAGAAGGTTGCCGGTTCAAATCCCTATCCGGGGGCCTTTCTGGGTGGAGTTTGCATGTTCTCTCCGTGCTATGTGGTTTTCTCCGGGTACTCCAGTTTCCTCCCACAGACTAGAAACATGCATGTAAGGCTGACTGGTAACTGTCTCTAGGTGAGAGAGTGATTGTTTGTCTCATTTGTCTCTTTGTGTCCCTGTGATGGACTTGCAACCCGTCCAGGGTGTCCCCCGCCCCTCGCACTGTGATTGCTGGACATGGGCACCGGTGACCCAAGTGGAAGAAGTGGGTCAAAGATAATGGATGGATGTATTCCAAGGACTTTCTGGTGGACTTCAGAGAAAGATCCTGCTGCAAAGCTGGAAGTTGGATAAAGCTAATCATCATTATTGTCTCCTTGTTTAAAAAATATATTTAAAAGATTTACAGAAAAACTGCTACAACTTGTCATTTTTCTTTACTGTGGGTATAAAAATCAATGACTTCACACTTTGCATCATGTTTGGTCAAAGCTTCAAGGAGCCGCAGACCAAAGAGCCGCAGGTTGCAGACCCCTGATATAGACTCGGTGCAGAAACACACTTACAGCTATATTTAAAAAAAAAAACATTCCAATCTAAAGCTTTTTAAAATAAGATTTTAAAATTAGACTTCTTTTTATAGAACTTGTGTAAACATTTGTAACAGAACTTTGCACAGACACACCAACATGCACAGGCTTGCAGGAAAGCTGCAAACAGCAGGCGGCACCTGCTTTACACAGTAATTTATTGGGGTTCAGTGACTGTGATTGGATTTCTGTGAGATGCCGGCGGTGTAACTTGCTCTCACTGAGCGAAGGCCGTGCACTCGCTATAGATCCAGAGAAGTCCTCGCGTCCACAACGGCAAACATTTTAAGGAAAAAATTCAATTCACTTTATTTATATACCGGTAGTCACAACAGAAGTCAACTCAGGGCACTGAACAGAAACATTCATATACAGTATATGTATTTATTTATTTATAAAGTAAGTTAATAACATTATTTATGTGAGGAGCAGACTGCTTTGAGTTTAACTCCATCACAGAACTCTCATCTTGAACAAGCATGAAGGTGACAGTAGAAAGGAAAAACTCCCTCCCTCATGAGGAAGAAACCTTTAGCAGAACCAGGCTCAGGACAAGCGTCATCTGCTTCGACCGGCTGGGTTTGGTAGGAACAGATACACAATGGCAGGTCAAGAATCACATGTTAAAGGTCCACTGACATCATCTTACAAATTTGCATAAAATGATAGAAGATATATATATTTTATCATTCCACTATGTTCGTTTCTGCAAACAAAATGATAAATTAATGAAAATTCCTTTCAAACTGAGTCTATAATTAAAAACCGCTTTTCTCTCTGAAAATTCCGACTACAAGCGAATGCAACATTTGTGACGTAGGAGAAGAACGTCTTTAGAACGCCCCATATAAATATTCATGGCAAACAAGAAATAAAACAACAAAATTATCAATCTAAGTTAAGATTTGAGTTATTTGTCTTCAGTTTTGGAAGCAGGAAGTTAGATGAGCAGAAACAGCAGGTTCTAATTTAGCTCTGCACCGTATGTATTTGACTCTTACCTGTTCAGGAAGCAGGGAACTCAGTCCGAGGGGGGGCAGCTTTATTTATTCCATTCTTGACGAAGGTCTTTCTTCTTTTGGGAAAGTGAAAAGGCTCACTTGTTCACTGATGATATTACAACACCCAAATGCAACATCCATCCATCCATCCATCCATCTTCTTCCGCTTATCCGGGGTCGGGTCGCGGGGGTAGCAGCCTAAGTAGGGAGGCCCAGACTTCCCTCTCCCCAGCCACTTGGAGCAGCTCCTCCGGGGGAATCCCAAGGCGTTCCCAGGCCAGCCGAGAAACATAGTCCCTCCAGCGTGTCCTGGGTCTTCCTCTGGGTCTCCTCCCGGTGGGACATGCCCGGAACACCTCACCAGGGAGGCGTCCAGGAGGCATCCTAACCAGATGCCCGAGCCACCTCAACTGGCTCCTCTCGATGTGGAGAAGCAGCGGCTCTACTCCGAGTCCCTCCCGGATGACTGAGCTTCTCACCCTATCTCTAAGGGAGAGTCCAGCCACCCTGCGGAGAAAACTCATTTCAGCCGCTTGTATCCGAGATCTTGTTCTTTCGGTCATAACCCAAAGCTCATGACCATAGATGAGGGTGGGAACGTAGATCGATCGGTAAATTGAGAGCTTTGCCTTTTGACTCAGCTCTCTCTTCACCACGACAGACCGGTACAGCGCCCGCTTCACTGCGGACGCTGCACCTATCCGCCTATCGATCTCACGCTCCAGTTTTCCCTCATTCGTGAACAAGATCCCGAGATACTTAAACTCCTCCACTTGGGGCAGGACCTCCTCCCCGACCCGGAGAGGGCATGCTACCCTTTTCCGGCTCAAGACCATGGCCTCGGATTTGGAGGAACTGATCCTCATCCCGGCCGCATCACACTCGGCTGCAAACCGCTCCAGTGAAAGCTGTAGATCACGAACTGATGAAGCCAGTAGGACCACATCATCTGCAAAAAACAGAGAAGCGATTCTAAGGTCACCAAAACGGATCCTCTCAACACCTTGGCTGCGCCTAGAAATTCTGTCCATAAAAGTTATGAACAGAATCGGTGACAAAGGGCAACCTTGGCGGAGTCCAACTCTCACCGGAAACGAGCCTGACTTACTGCCGGCAATGCGGACCAAGCTCTGACACCGGTCGTACAGGGACCTAACAGCCCTTATCAAAGGGCCTGGTACCCCATACTCCCGGAGTACCCCCCACAGAACCCCCCGAGGGACGCGGTCGAATGCCTTCTCCAAGTCCACAAAGCACATGTAAACTGGTTGGGCAAACTCCCACGCACCCTCCAGGACCCTGTTGAGGGTGTAGAGCTGGTCTAGTGTTCCACGACCAGGACGAAAACCACACTGCTCCTCCTGAATCCGAGGTTCGACTATCCGACGGACCCTCCTCTCCAGAACCCCTGAATAGACCTTACCAGGGAGGCTTAAGAGTGTGATCCCTCTATAGTTGGAACACACCCTACGGTCCCCCTTTTTGAATAGGGGAACCACCACCCCAGTCTGCCAATCCAAGGGAACTGCCCCCGATGTCCACGCGATATTGCAGAGTCGCGTAAGCCAACACAACCCTACAACATCCAGAGCCCTAAGGAACTCAGGACGAATCTCATCCACCCCCGGAGCCTTGCCACCGCGGAGCTTTTTAACCACCTCGGCGACCTCAGCACCAGAGATCGGAGAACCCGACCCAAAGTCCCCAGGCTCTGCTTCCTCAGTGGAAGACGTGCCAGTAGGATTGAGGAGGTCTTCGAAGTATTCCGCCCACCGACTCACAACATCCCGAGTTGAGGTCAGTAGCACGCCACCTCCACCATAAATGGTGTTGGTCTCGTACCTCTTTCCCCCCCTGAGACGCCGGATGGTGGACCAGAATCGCCTCGAAGCCGTACGGAAGTCATTCTCCATGGCCTCTCCGAACTCCTCCCACGCCCGAGTTTTTGCCTCAGCAACCACCCGAGCCGCATGCCGCTTGGACTGCCGGTACCTATCAGCTGCTTCCGGGGTCCCACAAGCCAAAAAGGCCCAATAGGACTCCTTCTTCAGCCTGACAGCATCCCTCACTGCCGGTGTCCACCACCGGGTTCGAGGGTTGCCACCACGACAGGCACCAACAACCTTGCGACTGTAAGGATGGCTCGTCCTGTTGGTCAGTTCTGTCCCCCTTGTGGGGTTTTTCCTATTAGTCAGTTTGTACTTCATGTTTCAGGTTTAGTTCCCCAGTCTTGATGTTTTCCTGTTAGTCAGTTAGTAGTTAGTTAGTTAGTTAGTTTATTAGTTTCCCTTCCAGTTTAGTCATGTTTAGGCTTCCTTCGTCCCCCTCTGTTAGTCAGTTAGTAGTCAGTTAGTTATTAGTTTGCTTCCTTCGTCCCCCTCTGTTAGTCAGTTAGTAGTCAGTTAGTTATTAGTTTGCTTCCTTCGTCCCCCTCTGTTTGTTAGTTCCTAGTCAGTTAGTTTATTAATTTCCCTTCCAGTTTTAGTCATGTTTGTCACTCTTAGTTGTTAGTTGTCATCCTAGTTACTTTCATGTTTTAGGTTTCCGGTCCTGCTCTGTGTCTCTAGTTGAGTGTCTCCGTTGATTGTCCCCAGGTGTCTGTGATCATGTCTCATCATAGCTGTGTGTATATAAGCCCTGTCTGTGTCTCATTTCATTGTCGGTGCATAGTCTAGTATGGTCTGGTAAATCCCTCATGTCTCTCGCCACAGCTCCTGTGAGTATTGCTGCCACGACAGCCTTGTTTATTTGTGTTATTAAAGTATTTACTTTTACAACCGCTTGCCTCTTGCGTTTCCGTCTGCACCACTGGGTTTTCATGCTCCCTGAGTAAAATCTTGACATTATGCACCGACCATACAAAAAGCCCAGCGGACGGAACGTTTCGCCTACCTGTTCGCTCGAGTCCACGCAGAGGGACGAGGCCGTCTTCCGTTGTGGTGGATTTCAGCTCCACGAGGACCGCCTGACGTCCTGCTCCAGCTCGGCTCGTCCTCCATGTCCACTCGTTTCCGGATGGACCTCGGGTGAGGATGACGACGACTTGTGTATCCCTCTTGTTCCCCAGTCCCCACGCCGCCAAAGGAGCGGTAAAAAGAAGAACCGGAAGTGTTCACCTGCACCTCCATTTTGGTCAGCTGATCGGGCTCGGTCCAGCGAGTTCAAGCATTTTGGGCACGACTCCAGCGCTCCGGTGGGGGCGCGTTCCATGGCCTCACCTCCTAGGTTTCCGGTGAGGGTGGACACAGACGCCCCACCGTCGCTCGCAGCGTTTCCAGCTTGGTTCGGTGAACCCGGTCACAGCGACTCCACGGGGGCGGGTCTTCACACCGCTCGCTCATCTCCCCGTTCATCTAGTGACCGGACGAAGGGGGGCCAGCACACAGGTCAGTCAACTGAACAATATACAGTCTCTCCAGCAGATGTCGCCCTAGGAGAGCCGTCAGGGGTGATGAACGCTCCTGTTAACTCACACCAGTTTCAACCCATTGACATTCCACAAGTAAACCAGACTTTATTAAAATTATTCAACACTGCTAGAGAAGACCCAGACTGTATTGATACGGTGTTTTCCCGTATGGAGACATTTATTTTGTCACAACCCGGTCTGACAAGGCTTCCTGTTTACCAGCAACTGCTGGTTGATCTTAGGTTTATGAGAACACCCACCACGGAGGAGCCAGCAACTCCAGACTCTTCAGCTCCAGTTCCTGCTTCTGTTTCTGTGTCTCATGATTTTTCTACTACTAGTTTTTTGTCTGATAACTCCTCACCTGCGGCAGCCAGCCCTGACCTCTTAGCAGCTACAGCAGCACACCCTGAACAGACTGGCTCTTCAGTACTTGCTTTGTCCTGCTCTGAGGGGGTCCTAGGTGACGCCCCTCATGTTTCGTGTCCCGAGGGGGTCCTGAAGGACACCCCTCATTTCTCCGGTGCTGTCGAGGGACCTGAACCAAGTGAGGGTTCCCGACCTGGTCCTGGACTGCGTCGTCGCCGTCGTGGCAGGGATCGATGGCAGAGAGGACCACCAGACTCTTCAGTTCCTGTTCCTGAACCTGGTTTTCAACCTACAGCTCCAGAACCTGCGGCGGCGGGTCGTCCAGAACCTGCAGCTCCAGCCTGTCTCGAGGGGTCCCTGGAGGGAGCCCCTCATGTTTCCTGTCTCGAGGGGTCCCTGGAGGGAGCCCCTCATGTTTCCTGTCTCGGGGGGGTCCAGGAGGACGCCTCCCATGTTTCCTGTCTCGAGGGGTCCCTGGAGGGAGCCCCTCATGTTTCCTGTCTCGGGGGGGTCCAGGAGGACGCCTCCCATGTTTCCTGTCTCGGGGGGTCCCGGAGGGCGCCTCTCATGTTTCCTGTCTCGGGGGGGTCCAGGAGGACGCCTCCCATGTTTCCTGTCTCGGGGGGGTCCAGGAGGACGCCTCCCATGTTTCCTGTCTCGAGGGGTCCCTGGAGGGAGCCCCTCATGTTTCCTGTCTCGGGGGGGTCCAGGAGAACGCCTCCCATGTTTCCTGTCTCGAGGGGTCCCTGGAGGGAGCCCCTCATGTTTCCTGTCTCGAGGGGTCCCAGGAGGACGTCTCTCATGTTTCCTGTTGGCCAGTGGTCTCTCAGCCAGAGGGCGCTGCCCTGTCTCCGGCTCCAGAGGGCGCTGCCCTGTCTCCGGCTCCAGAGGGCGCTGCCCTGTCTCCGGCTCCAGAGGGCGCTGCCCTGTCTCCGGCTCCAGAGGGCGCTGCCCTGTCTCCGGCTCCAGAGGGCGCTGCCCTGTCTCCGGCTCCAGAGGGCGCTGCCCTGTCTCCGGCTCCAGAGGGCGCTGCCCTGTCTCCGGCTCCAGAGGGCGCTGCCCTGTCTCCGGCTCCAGAGGGCGCTGCCCTGTCTCCGGCTCCAGAGGGCGCTGCCCTGTCTCCGGCTCCAGAGGGCGCTGCCCTGTCTCCGGCTCCAGAGGGCGCTGCCCTGTCTCTGTCTCTGGCTCCAGAGGGCGCTGTCCTGTCTCCGTCTCCGGCTCCAGAGGGCGCTGCCCTGTCTCCGGCTTCGGAGGGCGCTGCCGCCTTGCTTCTAGCCATGGAGGGTCCCGGCGCATCGGACGCCTCCACGTCTACGGAGGGTCCCGGCGCATCGGACGTCTCCACGTCTACGGAGGGTCCCGGCGCATCGGACGCCTCCACGTCTACGGAGGGTCCCGGCGCATCGGACGTCTCCACGTCTACGGAGGGTCCCGGCGCATCGGACGCCTCCACGTCTACGGAGGGTCCCGGCGCGACGGACGCCTCCACGTCTACGGAGGGTCCACACATCGAGAGCGTCTCTACGTTCGATGGTTTCTCACCTGATGTCTCTGCGCCCGACGTCTCTTCGCCAGACGTCCTCGACGACGTCTCCTCGTCAGACGTCTCCTCGTCAGACGTCTCGCCTCTCGACTCAACGCCAGACGTCTCGCCTCTCGACTCAACGCCAGACGTCTCGCCTCTCGACTCAACGCCAGACGTCTCGCCTCTCGACTCAACGCCAGACGTCTCGCCTCTCGACTCAACGCCAGACGTCTCGCCTCTCGACTCAACGCCAGACGTCTCGCCTCTCGACTCAACGCCAGACGTCTCGCCTCTCGACTCAACGCCAGACGTCTCGCCTCTCGACTCAACGCCAGACGTCTCGCCTCTCGACTCAACGCCAGACGTCTCGCCTCTCGACTCAACGCCAGACGTCTCGCCTCTCGACTCAACGCCAGACGTCTCGCCTCTCGACTCAACGCCAGACGTCTCGCCTCTCGACTCAACGCCAGACGTCTCGCCTCTCGACTCAACGCCAGACGTCTCGCCTCTCGACTCAACGCCAGACGTCTCGCCTCTCGACTCAACGCCAGACGTCTCGCCTACAGACTCAACGCCAGACGTCTCGCCTACAGACTCAACGCCAGACGTCTCGCCTACAGACTCAACGCCAGACGTCTCGTCTGTCGTCTCGTGGCTCGGCGCCACTGCACCGCATGGGAGTGCTCCTGTTTCGGGTGGACCCTGGAGGGTCGTACACTCGTCTTCGACGTTTCTGAGGCCTCGTCACCGACGGAGGCTCCTGGTGGTAGACTGCCTTCCTGTTGCCCGCCTGCCCGGCCGACCGCCTGACCGACTCCTACCTGAGGGGCGGCATCCCGGCCGACCGCCTGACCGACTCCTACCTGAGGGGCGGCATCCCGGCCGACCCCCTGACCGTCTCCGTCCTGAGGGGCGGCATCCCGGCCGTCCGCCTGACCGACTCCTACCTGAGGGGCGGCATCCCGGCCGACCCCCTGACCGTCTCCGTCCTGTGGGGCGGCATCCCGGTCGTCCGCCTGAGGGGTCTTGTGACCGCTGTCGACTTCCTAGCCACGATACCTAGAGATGTTTTTGAGTTTCTGGTTTTGGTCTTTGTTTAGGTACCGTAGTTTTGTTCTAGTTTTCTTGCCCTTGTGTTGTCCTTGTGTCCCTTGTCTTCCTCGTGCCCTCCTTCCTTGCAGTTTCCTCCCGCCCTGGGTTTTTGGGTGTTTTTTCTTGGGGACACCTGGGGGTGTCTTTGAGGGGGGGGTACTGTAAGGATGGCTCGTCCTGTTGGTCAGTTCTGTCCCCCTTGTGGGGTTTTTCCTATTAGTCAGTTTGTACTTCATGTTTCAGGTTTAGTTCCCCAGTCTTGATGTTTTCCTGTTAGTCAGTTAGTAGTTAGTTAGTTAGTTAGTTTTATTAGTTTCCCTTCCAGTTTAGTCATGTTTAGGCTTCCTTCGTCCCCCTCTGTTAGTCAGTTAGTAGTCAGTTAGTTATTAGTTTGCTTCCTTCGTCCCCCTCTGTTAGTCAGTTAGTAGTCAGTTAGTTATTAGTTTGCTTCCTTCGTCCCCCTCTGTTTGTTAGTTCCTAGTCAGTTAGTTTATTAATTTCCCTTCCAGTTTTAGTCATGTTTGTCACTCTTAGTTGTTAGTTGTCATCCTAGTTACTTTCATGTTTTAGGTTTCCGGTCCTGCTCTGTGTCTCTAGTTGAGTGTCTCCGTTGATTGTCCCCAGGTGTCTGTGATCATGTCTCATCATAGCTGTGTGTATATAAGCCCTGTCTGTGTCTCATTTCATTGTCGGTGCATAGTCTAGTATGGTCTGGTAAATCCCTCATGTCTCTCGCCACAGCTCCTGTGAGTATTGCTGCCACGACAGCCTTGTTTATTTGTGTTATTAAAGTATTTACTTTTACAACCGCTTGCCTCTTGCGTTTCCGTCTGCACCACTGGGTTTTCATGCTCCCTGAGTAAAATCTTGACAGCGACCACAACTCTGATAAGCTGCCTCGACAATAGAGGCGCGGAACACGGCCCACTCGGACTCAATGTCCCCCGCCTCCCTTGGAACGTGTTCAAAGCTCTCCCGGAGGTGGGAGTTAAAGCTCCGTCTTACGGGAGACTCTGCCAGACGTTCCCAGCAGACCCTCACAATACGTTTGGGTCTGCCAGGTCTGACCGGCATCCTCCCCCACCATCGGAGCCAACTCACCACCAGGTAGTGGTCAGTTGACAGCTCCGCCCCTCTCTTCACCCGAGTGTCCAAGACATGCGGCCGCAGATCAGATGAGACGACAACAAAGTCGATCATCGAACTGCGACCTAGGGTGTCCTGGTGCCAAGAGCACATATGGACACCCTTATGCCTAAACATGGTGTTCGTTATGGACAATCCATGACGAGCACAGAAGTCCAATAACAGAACACCACTCTGGTTCAGATCAGGGGGGCCGTTCCTCCCAACCACACCCCTCCAGGTCTCACTGTCATTGCCCACGTGAGCGTTGAAGTCCCCCAGTAGAACAAGGGAGTCCCCAGGAGGCGCACTCTCCAATACCCCCTCCAAGGACTCCAAAAAGGGTGGGTAGTCTGAGCTGCCGTTTGGTGCATAGGCACAAACAACAGTCAGAGCCCGTCCCCCCACACGTAGGCGAAGGGAGGCTACCCTCTCGTTCACCGGGGTGAACCCCAACGTACAGGCACCAAGATGGGGGGCAACCAGTATGCCCACTCCTGCTCGGCGCCTCTCACCAGGGGCAACTCCAGAGTGGAAGAGTGTCCAACCTCTCTCAAGGAAACTCAAACCAAATGCAACATAACCAGCATTTTTCAAGTTATACAAAAAAGGCGATCTGGATGAGAATGAATATGCGTTAATGGCAGACGCAGACTGAAGGTTCTGCTTCCTACGTCACAAATGTTGCAATCGCTTGTAGTCGGATTTTTCAGAGAGAAAAGCTGTTTTTAATTTTAGACTCAGTTTGGAAGGAATTTTCATTATTTTATTATTTTGTTTGCAAAAAACAAACATAGTTGAATGATAAAATATATATATCTTCTATCATTTCATGCAAATTTGTAAGATGATGTCAGTGGACCTTTAAGATAGAAATAGTATCAAATGAAAACTATTCAATTTTAACAATTAATTTAAGAAATGAGGTCAGTTTGTCCTAGTGTAAGTCTATAGCAGCATAACAAGACAACACTAACTATAGGATTGATGAAAAAGTAAAGTGTTAATCCCAGTCTTCAAACTGGACAATGTGTCAGCCTCATGGACAGAAACTGGACGTTGGTTCCACAAGAGAGGAGCAAACCATTGCAACAGTCCAGTCTAGACGTGACAAATGCATGAACCAGTTTTTCTGCATCAGTTTTAGATGTTTCTATAGTGCTTTTTCAGAAAGGTTCTTCAAAGCACACGATCTCTCTTTCTGCCTTTTGAGCTTCTGCTGAATAAGAATGAGTAAATTATGATTAAAAAAACACTGAAGCAGCGCTGCATCCACGTGGGAGGTGTTGGGGCATGGCCAACTAAAATAAGAGCTGCTCACTGGAGTGGCTGAGTCTTTAAATATCCAGCGCTTCATCCGTTTGGTTATTTTTAGCATATTTTTTAACAAATTTGTTCGGTCATGTCTAAAGAAAAATATTTACACCTCTTAAAATTACAAATCCAAGCACTCATAATTGCGTCATAACGTGTTCACTTGACTTTTAAGAATTATTTGTGATAAAAACGGTTTCACCTTTCCCTGTTTGTCCTCACATCACTCAGTGGGGCGTTGGTTCTGTTCTCAAGTAGCCCCCACATGCCAGAGTTTACAGCTCTTATATTTTATTTGCAACCACTAGTCTTTATATAGTTTCACTGGGTGGACTCTACCTGTCTTTATTTTTCCACGGGGCTCGCTGCTCTGGACATTGCAGTGCATTGTGGGACGCCTCGTAAACATCTCGGCCGTGTTGAGGTTTTAGGAACGGGTGATTCACGTATTCATGTCATGGAAACTCCTCCTGCACACTGGAAGAACCAGCGGTCTGCTTTTCACTTTCACAAACACGGCTCGAGTGAAGTCACATGTGGACTCCTGCTCAACAGGTTGATCTTTTCATGTGAACATCACACTTCTTTCCAAAGTTCCCCCAGGACCCGGGGAATGCGACACGCCCTGCTCTGAGCTGACGTGTTGGTGTCCACATGTGAGAGTTTCACTTTACTTTGATCACACATGTTTAAATCCATGCAGGGAAACATATAAAAAGATATTTTGATGTCACCTGGTAGATGAGGACCTTGAAGTTGCGTCTCTTCAGCAGCTCGCTCTCGTTGCTCTCCAGCTTCTTGATCTGGCCCGCCTGCTTCTCCAGGTTGCTTCGCACCGTCTTGACGTTCACGCTGACCTTGCGCACCTTGTCCAGCATCTTGTTGACGGTGTTGGCCGTGTCGTGGTGGTTCTTGGACAGCTTCGCCAGCTCCCCTTGGATGGTCGACACCGACTTCTCCATGGCCTCCTGCCGAGCCTCCAGTCCGTTCTGGGTCTGCTGGATCTTGTCCACCACCCCGATGATCTTGTCGAGCAGAGACAGGACCATGACGCCGTTCATCTGGGCTTCGCTCTTGCCTCCGTCCTCCTCGGCGGGGTCGTCCTCGTCTACGGCGGCGCCGACCAGAGCTACCTCGTCGTCGTCATATGGCACTTCTGAGTGCTCCTTTTTGACCCCTGTATCCGCCATAACTGTCAAATCAAACCGCTCGCCACCTCACCTCAGAACGTTAATCTTTCTTCTTTCTAAACAACTTGCTAAGTCAGTTCCAGTTGAGCCTCGGTCTCTGTGCCTCTGCTCTGGGATGCCAGCCAGCCACGGGGAGTGCAGCCTCACTGCTGAAGACTCAAATGCCTCTGCTCTCTGTGGAACCACTCAGTCAAACTTCTTACACTTGGCCTCCATCCACCACCTCCCTGCTGCTGGGGCTCCACCCCATTCTGTCCCCAGCCTCAGGACAGATATGTCTCCAGACCCCACCTCCTTCTGTGGCACGAAACTCCTAAATAACACAGAGCGGTGAAGGCCTCGAATGGAAACATCACAAAAAACATTTAGACATGAGCATGAAAATGTGACACAGCAGCTGAAATCAAAGAACCTCCCTCTTTCGGTTTTGTGTTAGGTTATAAAAAAAGATTATGTCTGCAAGGCCTTTATGTCTAATGTTTGATAATTAAGTCAAAAACAACTAAAAGTATTAAATTGCAAAGTATGAAATCAATGTTCTGCACTACATCAGACGGTGCAGTTTGAAAGAGTTCACTCCAGTAGTTTTGCAGATCCATATTTTCTGGAGTATAGGTCGCACCATCCAATTATTGCCAAAGAATTGGAAAAATCCATATACTGTATAGGTCGCACCTACGTCAAAATGTGGACCGTGTTTAGCTCTGCTGCAAATGTCTCTTCCACAGGAGCACACAGCAAGGCTTTTAAGAAGATTAACACTTAAAAACAATTATTTGTTTGATAAAAATTATAGCAAATATGTGTCTGAGCTGAACTTTTCTTTAATAAATGAATAATTTTAGCAGGATAAACACCTAAAAATATATTTGTTAGCTGACATTATTGTAAGAGTGTGTCTCAGTTTAATTTTTGTTAATAAATGATTACAAATCAGCTTATTTTATAA
>JBBPBX010065649.1:0-19894 GCA_038048925.1 Garcialebias charrua | reverse complement strand
CCCCATATGTAGCGGCAAAACTGTCACAATCTACCTCCTAGCATGTTGAAAAGAACGTTATCAGCGTTATAATCGCTGTGAGTAAGCAGCGTGTTTCCGTAAACCCGTAAGTGTTGTGTTTTTGTTTTTTCAGCTTATGTACCATAACCGTTTTCCTAAACCTAACCTTAAACCTGACCCAGAGGACCAACCCTAAACCTAACCCCAGCTCACCCTTGTACCTAAACCTAACCAAGACCCTAACCCAAGACACTTTACTCTAAACCTAACCCCGTAGCTAAAGACGGAGCCTGCTGTCATAGATTGTAACGGTGACAACGTACCTTTAAACCTCCTAAGTGGTACAGGAGGGGCAATCTGACTGCTACATATGGGGATGATAATGGGCAATCTGACCGCTACGTATGGTTGATAACATCCAAAGTGGGTGGATGAAGAAGGGGAATTTAATATATTTGTGTCGCAAACAAAACAGTCCGGCGCCGGGCAGTCTATTGTGCGACAACGCGTTTGCGTTCGTAAAATTTGAGCTTGGCGCGTTATTGCCCGCGTTCGAACGTTTGTGCCTCTGCGTTCGAACGGCATCGAGCAGCGTTCGGCCGAACGCAGAGCTATACTGGGGCCTTTACAGGGCGAAGCAACATATTTATGGATTTTTCCAATTTATTGGACATAATTGGACAATGCGACTTAAAGGGCGGTGCAACTTATCGGCCGGAAAATACTGTATGTTTAAATTGCTGTAGTTTTAAGATTTGAGTCATTTTATATTGTTCTATCCTGTTTTCAATCAGGAAAACTCTGTTTTCATCTTCCTTGGCAGGATGGCATGGAAGTGGAGAGAACCCATCAGAGAAGGCAACCTCCTAGGACCTGTCATCCACATATGTGGACATCACATTTTGGGCTGTCTAAACAACATTACTAAAAAAAAATTACTAAATATTGCTCTACACATGGCCTGGTGTCCTCATATGAGGTCATTGTACTGCCACTTAGTGGTTTAGAAGTGCATAGCACATTACAGGTTAGTTCCAAGATGGCTGACGACACACCCACAAGTTCACATGGCAGCTCCCAATCCAAACCTCGGCCAGGTAAAAATTGAATAAAGTTTCATGGTGGATTTTTGTTCAAATATTTAAAAAAGTGTTCAGTGTTTGTTATTGTGTTTAAATTTTACAAAAGTTAGCAACTGCAGGGATTTAGCATGTCGCTAAACATGATGTACACATATGTGGACAGAGGGACTTAGTGTTGTTAATTTTGTTGACCATGTCCACAAATGTGGACTGTGGGAATTGGTTTTGTAGAAAATATTTTTATGCTAAAATGTTTTAGAAATAAATGTACATAGATTTTTATTTGATTTTGCTTATGATTTTTTTTCACAGAGTGTTATTCTCTGTAAGTAATGGAATTGCTGGGGTTAATTGATGGAGAAAACTCGGAGATAGAAGACTAGTCAGACATTGATGGTCCCGTAGAGGATACTGAATATCTGGGTAATAGCTGGGTAAGTTTCATCCAGGATCCCCGGTGTGCGCGGATAATCCTTACCCAGGCCTTAGTGCCCCCTCCCTGAGTGCGGGACCACCGAACCCCCACCGGTGTGTGCGGATAATCCTTACCCAGGCCATAGTGACCCTTCCTGGGTGTGGGACCACCGAACCCTCCCGGTGCGTACACATAATCCTTACCCAGGCCTTAGTGCCCCCTCCCCAGGTGTGGGACCACTGAACCCCCCCCCTCGGTGCATGCGGATAATCTTTACCCAGACCTTAGTGCCCCCTCCCTGGGTATGGGACCACCGAACCCCACCGGTGCATGCGGATAATCCTTACCCAAGTCTCAGTGCCCCCTCCCTGGGTGTGGGACCACCAAACCCCCCGGTGCGCACAGATAATCCTTACCCAGACCTTAGTGCCCCCTCCCTGGGTATGGGACCACCGAACCCCACCGGTGCACGCGGATAATCCTTACCCAGGTCTCAGTGCCTCCTCCCTGGGTGTGGGACCACCAAACCCCCCGGTGCACACAGATAATCCTCACCCAGACCTTAGTGCCCCCTCCCTGGGTGTGGGACCACCGAACCTCACCGGTGCACGCGGATAATACTTACCCAGGTCTTAGTGCCCCCTCCCTGGGTGTGGGATCATCAAACCCCATCGGTACGCACGGATACTCCTTAGTCAGACCTTAGTGCTCCCTCCCTTGGTGTAGGATCACCGAACCCCCCCCCCCCGGTGCGCGTGAATAATTCTTACCCAGGCCGTAGTGCCCCCTCCCTGGGTGTGGGATCATCGCACCTTACCGGTGCGCGCGGATAATCCTTACCCAGGCCTTAGTGCCCACTCCCTGGGTGTGGGATCATCGCACCTCACCGGTGCGCGCGGATAATCCTTACCCAGACCTTAGTGCCCCCTCCCTGGGTGTGGGACCACTGAACTCCCCGGTACGCGTGGATAATCCTTACCCAGGCCTTAGTGCCCCCTCCCTGGGTGTGGGACCACTGAACCCCCCGGTGCGCGCAGATAATCCTTACCCAGGCCTTAGTGCCCCCTCCCTAGGTGTGGGACCACCGTACCCCCCGGTGCGCATGGATCATCTTTAGCCATGCTTGGTGATACCTCGTCGGGCTTTGTTGGGACAACTCCCGGACATTTGCCCGGAGCATTTCATTTGCAAAGCATTTACATTGAATGTTGGGACAAGGTCCCAACATTCCCTAGCGCCCTAACCCTAACCCCCTAACCCTACACCTAACCCCTTAATCCTAACCTGTCTGAAATGGGACAAGAAACTATTTTTTAATATTGTTTTTCCACTTCGGAAAATACTGCTGTGTCCAGACACAAAATAAATAGTTTTGCATATCATTATCCAATTGTAAATTTGTTGTGTTTTATCTATTTTTAAAACGAATGTCCACATATGTGGACATCATTTTTCTCAGAGACTGCATCATGTAAAAAGATAAATCTTGGTTTTTACACTCATCAGGTCCCAATCAACCCAAATAACATAGGGAAGTTAAAAATGCATATCATGTTAGAGTTCGGGTCTTAGGAGGTTAAAACTGGACAATGTGTCAGCCTCATGGACAGAAACTGGAAGTTGCTTCCACAAGAGAGGAGCCTGATAACTGAAAGCTCTGCCTCCCATTCTGGTTTTGAAAACTCTAGGAGCCGCAAGTAAACCTGCAGTCTGAGAATGAATATTCCCACAATGTCCTTGTTATGTCCTTGCTTGCCTTATGTGCCTTACTGCATATGCCACTTTGCCTCTATACCAACATCAACTACCTCATACATATACTGTGTACATTAACTCATATGCTGCTGTGCCACTCTTTGCAAATGTCAATGCTAGAACCTTCAGTTTATTTTATAGATATACTTTTTATACTTTTTATACTACTATGAAAAAACTCAGGACAGTATTACACTTTTATTATTTCATTTTATGCTTATGTTCATTGGGTGTTTGGTGTTTTAGGGGTGTTTGGTGTTTCAGTGTTGGTGTAAATTTTCATACTTTTATACTACTATGAAAAAACTCAGGACAGTGTTACACTTTTACTATTTTATGCTTATGTTTATTAAATGTTTTAGTGTTTAGTGTTTAGATGGTTACTGTTGCACCGAGGGACTGAGAGAAACGCAATTTCAATCCTGTGTATGTCCTGTACATATTGCAGTTCTGACAATAAAGTTGACTTTGACTTTGACTTTTGACTTACTACACCAAAATGTTCTTTTAACCCCCATATTTCCCATAATGATCAATGGAAGCTGACGCACCTTCTTTGTGCTGACAATGTCTCCTCAACTTGTAGAAAAATTAGGATCTCATTGATAGAATTAGTCATTTATTTAATAATTAATTTGATTAGATTTGTAGTACACCTATCTCTGTGTGTGCGTCTCCAACAGTGACTGCTGGACACAGGCACCACTGAACCCCATGAGAGGGAAAAGAAATATAAAGTACAGATGATAGATGGTGAGATCGCTGGATGGCTGGATGGTTGTATGGATCAAATAAAATAAATTGATGCCTCTTTTTGTAGGTTACAATATATGAATATCAACAATCCCCAAGAAGCAACAAATAAGAACAAAAAGTGGCGGTAGTGGGTGTGGACTTGCAGAAAGTGAGAGCTCTTACTGAAAAACCACATATGACCAAAACTAACATAAAATGTTATTGCATTTTGGACACAGCCAGCAGTCAAGGTCAGCATTATGTGCTGGTCCTGGAGTAAGTAGACAAGACACACATGGCCCACTGTCCGCCAGCTCTCATTAACATTGTGTGGCCCTTTGGACAGCAGTGTTTAGCATTCTATAATGAGTTTCCCTCCGGAGCAGCAGGCTTGGATGTCACTCACAGCCAAATGTAATTTGCGTAGGGAAGTGGTGATGTGCTTGGGTGGTACAGTGGGCATTAAGTCTGCTTTCTGATTACAAAAGACAAGACACAATGCCTTTAAACACCTCCTATTAAAAGAGGTGCTAGCAAAAGTAAGGAGCACACAGAAGGAGGGCATTTATTCCGTCTCTCTCCTGTTTTAGGGGACATGTTTTCATGCTGCCACTCTAAACAGACCACATGCTAGAATAAATGCTGCACACAGCATGTGTCTTCTGCAAATATGCCCATTTGGCCATGACAGAGTCCATTATTCAATTTGGTGCTGGAGACTCCACAAGTCTTAAAAAAAAAAAAAAAACTAGATACAAGTTTTTGAACATGTGGAGACAAAGAAAGACCTGAAAGCCAGGTCACATATTTAGATGGCTGAATGAGGGGGAATAAGTTCATACACCTAATTTCTTAATGGTAACCTTGTTGAAATAAAATCAATCTGCATCTCGTTTGTAAAATTGCTGACAGCTTACCAGCATTTGTTTTTCAGACAAATGATCTGTTGTGTTGTGTTGTGTTATTCAAATAATGACAGTTTTCATACAAACAAACACGTAAGCGCAGCATTGATCTAGCACAACAAGACCTTGTTAGTTAGCAGGTGTGGAGGGTTTGTCAGTCAACAGCAACAAAATGGTGAGGATCTCACGCCATAATTTTCCATGTTTTTCAGTGTAAAAATGTGAAAGCAAAGATTTAAAACATTGTTCTATGTTGCAGCCAGTCCTCACCAAGAGGGTAAAATAAATGAGTGAATATTAAGTTTTGTATATATTTAGAATAGAATAGAATAGGCAAAATAAAAATAGAAGAAAAAATATTTGTTGTTTTCTGACAGAGAAAAAGGCAGTCTGTTGAATAGACATGCTCACTTTGATGGTCATGTTAGGACCAGACAAAATGTGTACTTGAAAACCACAAGTGCATATAAAGAATGCACCATTGCACATGTTTGTTGAGTTTATGTGGCCGGATGAATCAGTGCTGATTACAGAGTCTGACAGCTACTGAGAGAAATGACCTGCAACAGTGCTCCTTCATCTGAGGTGCAGCCGCCTGTCACTAAAAAAGTTTTCAAGAGCAGTTATGGTGTGAGATATTGTCTATTATGGATGTTTGTTGACCAGCATTCTACATTGTCCCTATACCTGGGCTGGGTCAAGGAGGCATTCCAGGACAAAGTTGACCTTCCTGATTGGCATTTCCAGGTTCTTCCACTCAGTAACTGATGTGCTGCTGCCCCAGCAGGTTACACTGTAGAAAATGGCTGATGTCCCAACAGTGTGGAAGTAGCTCCTCAAGAGTGCATGCACAAAAATATATAAATATACTGAAGTCACTGTTTCTTTTGTCAGTTTTTTTTACAGTGCTTATGGGAAGGAACACAGAAATGGAGTTAATATGTTAACTTAGGTTCGGGAGCAGGGCCACGCCCAAATCATGCCTCCAATTATCCCATGCAGCTATTTATACCTCGTTCACCCCTTCATCTCATCTCAGTTCGATTACTTTCTGTTGACAAGTAACGACGTCTACGCCACCGCGCCTCCTCGACTCTGCGCTTGTACTCACCATGGACGCCGCTTCATCGATCGACCTCCACCCCTCGGATTCAGAGGATCTCTTTGACCTTCCATCCGCCGTCGACGAGTCCCCACCTTCCGTTTCCGGACGTGCTCCTGGCTCCAGACGACTTCGCTCTGTGATATTCAATCCTCGGACTCAGTCCCACGTTGGTTCTTCTCCAGTTTCCCAACCATCGGATGTGGATCAGCCGTCCGCGTCTACTCCTCCTTCTCGTGGACGTTGTCCGGCTCGAGGCATCCGTCGACCCGCTCCTTCGCCCGGTCCTCGGCCTCGCTCGCCGGGTCTCAGTGTGGCCGCTTCTCAGCAGTCCTCTCCCTCACTCGCTGTTCCGACCCGCCAGCTTCTCAAGTCCTGGACGGTCGCCGTCCTTCATCGCTCTCTCCGCGAGAACGGGATCCCTTTCTGCCGTTCGGACAATAAATTGCGGCTCTTTCAGCTCCTTTCCGCCTCCTCCACTCAGCGGCCTGTTCCTCCTTCGCCATCTGAACGACCCGCGGCCGCGGCTCTTGTTCCTGCTTCCGCCTCTACCCCCAACGTCTCCCGTGACGTCATCCCGTCGTCTACCTCTGGACCTTCTGTAATGACGACGGCTCCCCCTTGTGGGAGTCAGGGTGCATTACCACCAGTGCCTGCACCTTCTCTGTCAGAACTTTCTCAGCTTTTATCCTCTGTTATTCAGTCCCAGCCTTCGCTGGCTTCTACTGTTCCTAGTACCATCCCTTCCTCCCTGCCTCCCGTCCCTCCTTTGGCTCTCCCTTCTTCTACTCGTCCTAATTTGGTTTCTGCTTCTTTTCTTCCTCTCCTGGCCCCTGCTCAGCCGTCTGCTCCTAGTTATTTTCCCGGTGCTCCTTCTATTTTTTCTGCGCCCACACCCTCCTTCCCTAACCCTGCTCTGTTCCCTCAGCCGTTTCTGGACGCTTTTCATCACGTCCATTCTCCTTACACTCTTGCCACCGCTATTCCTCCCGCTCAGTCTTCCTCCTCTGTTCTGCGTCCCTCTCCTGTTTCTCCATACCTGCGTCAGCAGATTTTGAACGGTAATTACGTTGATCTGGCTCTTCTGCTCCGTCCATCACTGTGTGGCTTTAATCACCTTAGGGAAATATTCACTGCTCAGGGGCCTATGCAACTGAGCCACCCATTGAGTTCTAGCTCTAAGGAGCTCACGCCCGTCGAGTTTGCCGTTGCATTTTCTTTGTTTAGGGACACGATTTGTTCGGTCTTTCCTGATCGCAGGTCTGAGCTGGATGATTATCTTTCTGTTGTTTTGGACATGGCTCTCCGCTTTGGGGGCACGGGTTTCTACCAGTACCACGTTCTTTTTTCCAATCAAGCTGCGGCTCGTTTGCACCAGTTCAATCACGGCACGTACTGGGGGTCCCTCGACTCCGAACTTTATTGTCGGGTTTTCGCCGCCCGCGCTTCTCTTTCCTGTACTTTGTGCGGCGCGCCGTCCCATCCGGCTACCGCCTGTACTTCGGTCACCGGTCTTCGCTCCCCTCACTCGGCTCGCCGTCCTTCGGGGTCGGATAGGTTGTCCGCTGCCGCCCCCCGCCCCCCCTCATACCTAGGTCACGGGCCGTCCGCGCTTCTGTTAATGTCCCCACTCCCAGGGGCGTTGACCTTATTGCATGTTTTAGTATTTCTTGTTTGTTCTTTGCTATTAGCAAGTCAAATCGGTTCTTCTCATCCTGAACATTTTATTGCACTGTTGTGTTAAGCTGCATATGACATATAAACATAACTTACCATACCATACCATACCATTTTATTTATAAAGCACTTTAAACAGGAACAAGTCCACACCAAAGTGCTGGACAAACAAACACGCAACAGGCAACACATACAATGAAGTACAACACGAAAAACATAAAAACATTGCAGATCATAAATCAAACGATCCAGTACAAATCAGCTGGCATTGAAAGCGATGGAGTAGTAGTGAGTTTTTAACCGGGATTTGAAAACCGAGAGGGAGGGGGCCTGTTTGATGAGCAGCGGTAACTCGTTCCAGAGTCTTGGGCCTGCTACAGAGAACGCCCTGTCACCCCTGCGCTTAAGGCGAGTTTCTGGAACTATTAAGAGTACCTGATCCTCTGACCTCAAAGCACGTGGAGGGACATATGGGTGTATCAGATCTGAGAGATAGGCGGGGGCGAGACTGTTCAGCGATTTGTAGACATACATGAGAATTTTGAATTGGATTCGAAGATGAACCGGTAGCCAGTGAAGGGAGGCCAAGACTGGTGTAATGTGCTCTCTTTTGCGTGTGCTGGTTAAAAATCGGGCAGCTGCGTTCTGAACCAGTTGTAATCGTGCAATGGTGGCTTGACTGACGCCAAACAGAAGTGAATTGCAGTAATCAAGCCTAGATGTAATGAATGCGTGAATCACTGTCTCCAGGTGCTTTTTGGATAATATGGGCTTCAGCTTAGACAGACGCCTCAGCTGGAAAAAACAGGATTTGACAATCATGTTTACATGACTGTTGAGTTTCATGGAAGGATCCATTATCACTCCCAGATTTTTGACTTTTTGTTTTTCGGACAGGGGTAGAGCAGACAGGTCAATGCAGTGGTTTGAGGTTGTGTCATTGGGAAGGAACAATATGGCTTCAGACTTCTTATCATTGAAGCTTAAGAAATTTAAAGCCATCCAGTCCCTGATGTCAGCCAGGCAGTCGAGCAGAGGTTGAATAGAGCCTGTACCATTTTGTCTTAGGGGGAAGTAGATTTGACAGTCATCAGCGTAGAAGTGGAAAGGTATATTGTGTTTCCGGAAAATAGCACCGAGTGGCAGCAGGTATAAGGAGAACAAGAGAGGACCCAGGATGGACCCCTGCGGAACCCCCCATTTAAGAGCCGCCACTGCAGAAGTAAAATCATTGATGGACACACAAAAAGACCTGTCAGAGAGGTAGGATCTGAACCAGTTTAGGGCTGATCCTGAGATGCCCACCCACTGCTCCAACCTAGCAATGAGGATCTCATGGTCGATGGTGTCGAAAGCGGATGTGAGGTCCAATAGGACAAGCAGCACAGAGTCACCAGTATCTGTGGATAGAAAGATGTCGTTAAAAACCTTCAGTAGGGCAGTCTCAGTGCTGTGGAGGGATTTGAAGCCAGACTGGAATAGCTCGGGGATAGCGTGATCCTCCAGGAAGCACTTTAGTTGGGACTCAACTATTTTCTCTAGAAGTTTAGAAACAAATGGGAGTCTGGAGACAGGCCTGAAATTGGATAATACTGACGGGTCGAGGTTTGGTTTTTTCAGGAGGGGTTGAACAGCAGCATGTTTTAATGATTTTGGCACCACACCCGAGGATAGACTGCTATTAACAATAGAGAGAATGGAGGGACCTAGAGTGTGAAAAACCTCCTTTAGAAGCCGAGGGGGGACCACATCGAAGGGGGAGCCAGATGGTTTCAGGCTGCACATGACCTGCTCTAGAGAGGACAGAGAGACTGGTTCAAAATGGTCAAACACAGCAACAGATTGAGGTGGGATGGATGGATCGTGAGATGGAGGAGAAATGAGAGCCCTGGTGGTTGCGATTTTATCTAAAAAGAAATGTTGGAAGTTCTCGCACAGCTCAGTCGAGGCTTCCATGGGTGATTGTTCAGTGAGGTGGAGAACAGAGTTTAGGGTGGAGAACAGAACTCGAGGGTTACGAGAGTTTGCAGCAATGATATCAGAGAAGTATTGTGATTTAGCAGTTTTCACTGCTTTCTGATATCGGCGCCAGCTCTCTTTTACCATCTCAAAAGAGACCTGCAGACTGTCTTTTTTCCACTTCCTCTCCACCTTTCGGCATTGCTGCCTCGCAGCTCTGGTAGTGTCATTCAGCCACGGTTCGGCCCTGAGTTTTGGTCTTCTCGTTTTGATAGGCGCTACTTGATCCAAAGCCTTTAAACAAACAGAGTCAAACTGGTTTGTCAGCTCCTCAGTGCTGGAGAGGAACCCCGGGGGCTGAATTAACATGTCATTGTTGTAAACCTCAGTGAAACGTGCGGCAGTTAAATGGTTAACATTCCTGCCTTTACGTGCAGGAATGCATGTTTTAGAGTTACATGGGGGATGGTGAACTGAAAATTCACTGGCCTATGATCTGAGAATACATTGTCTCCTATTTCAAGGTTTGAAACAGTCACATCACATGTTAAAACAAGGTCCAACAAATGTCCACGCTGCTGCGTGGGAGAGTTCACGTGTTGAGTTAAATTAAATGAGTCCAATAAATCTAGAAAGTCCTTAACCATGGGCTTCTCAGGACAACACACGTGCAAGTTGAAGTCGCCTGAAATGACGACCCGAGAATATTTAGCTGTAATTTCAGCCAAGAAATCAGAAAACTCGCTGATGAAGTTCTTGGAACGAGGCGGCCGGTAGACAAGAGCACACAAAGTTACAGGTGAATGTCCGAGTTCAAACACAGTCAGCTCAAAGCTAGAGCAGGAGACTGGAATGGACAGTTGTTTACAGTCAAAAGTTGATTTGAAGATAGTTAATAACCCACCGCCACGACCTGATGGTCGCGGGTCGTTAAAAAACAAACAGTTTGGTGGTATTATTTCCGTCAGCGCGCAGGACTCACCCGACGACATCCACGATTCTGTGATGCAGAAAAAGTCCAAGTCGTGCTCTTCAAAGTAATCCCTGAGGATGAACGTTTTGTTGCAAACAGATCGGGCGTTGACAACACAGAATTTGATGATATCCGAGCTAGCCGCTGATGAGCTAGCCGCTGGTGGGGGAGCGCGCGTCCGCGGCTCGCTGCCCACAGAGAGCTGCTCCGGCCGCAGATCCCCGTTGTTTTCCTGGTCCGTGCACGCGGGAGACTGGCGATGAGAATCGAGACCATCAGCTGAAGACAGCGAGGCAGAACGCCGGGCTCTGAGCTTCACCAGCCGGCCAGCTCGTGAGCCGCGTTTCTTCCTCCGAGTCGATCGATTTCTCCGTGCAGGCTGGTGCGAAGAGCAGCGGAGGTAAACGGGCAGCTCGTCTCCGAGCAACGGGGGCAGAGGGGGCCTCCCCGATCCCGAGGTACGCTCATACTGGCCCGAATCAGCGACATCCGCGGCAGCAAACCGTAAATCCAGAAGCTGCTTCCGATCATAAACCAGCAGTGTAGTTATGTCTCCAATGAAGAACGAACAAAACACAAAAATTCCAAACACCCACAGGAGAGGTGGACACGCAGCCATGCTTACGGGCGCCATCTTCATGACCTTGAACCTTACAGTCTGTGCTGAGAGTCAGTTGGAGACCTCAAACGTCTAAAACATGTAAAGCAAGGAGATTTTCTGGATCAGAGCCTCATGGAGAGAGAAATGGGCTCGTCCGGGATTTGAACCCGGGACCTCTCGCACCCTAAGCGAGAATCATACCCCTAGACCAACGAGCCACAGAAGCTGTTACTTCGCATGTGTAATTTGTTGCAAACATCGATAGGATGTGCTGATGTGGCAGGAGGTTCTCAGTATTATCTGGTCCAACAGCACCACGTGCTGGTCACAGATGAACTCAACTGGCGCTTATTGGTCTATGGAAGATCCTCGCGGTGGGTGGGCAAAGTGTATTCCTAAGATGTTCAGGGCCAAAAGCCACAACCTCTTTCTTGTCTGAGTTTAAAAGAAGAAAATTAAGGGTCATCCAGAACAAGACACACTTGTGTTCTAAGTAACTGATTGGATTCACTGGGTTTCATGGACAAATATAACTGTGTATCATCATCATAACAATGAAAATGTATCCCATGCTGTTTAATAACTTTGCTTAATGGAAGCACATGTAAAGTAAAAAATATTCGGCCAATCACTAAACCCAGAGGAACTCCATGACTAACTTTGGTGTATGAAGAAGTTTCAGTATTTACATTTGCAAACTGAAATCTATCAAATAAATACTTTGTATGCTCTAAAGTATTTTGGAGCCATTCCTGTGATCCCCATATCATATTAAAGCTTCTGTAATAGAATATTGTGATCAACTGTATCAAATGCAGCACTGAGGTCTAACAGGACCAGTATCGACACAAGTTCATTTTCAGAGGCCATGAGAATATCATTAGTATCTTTTACAGTGTTGTTTCTGTGCTACGATGAGCACTAAACCCTGACTGAAACTCCTCAAACTGATTATTTCTGTTCAGATGGTCACACAACTGATTTGCAATGATTTTCTCAATAATTTTGTAGATGAAAGTTAGATTAGATATAGGTCTATAATTGGCTAGAATTCCTAAACTAAGATCAGGTTTCTTAATTATAGGTAATATAGCAACCTGAAAAAGCTGTGGTATGTAACCATTCCTTCAAAACAAATTAAGTAGATCCATAATGGGGATATTAGTTAGGGGAAGTACCTCTTCAAACAGTCTGGTTGGGATGGGATCTAGCAGACATGTGGCTGGTTTGGATGAAGTTATTATTTTTGACTTTTCAGAGATCTCAACAGGACAGCAACAGTCCAAACATGAATCAGGTTCTGGTAACATTTCTGAAGCTGCCTCATCTGACAGGGAATCAGAGGCAATAGTGGGAAGGATGGTGTGAATTTTCACTCTAACTGAAATAATTTTATTTATAACGAATCTCATGAAGTCATCACTGATTATAGCTGTAGGCATACATGGCTCAACAGATACAGGACTTTTCATCAATATAGCTATCAGAACAGATTACCAGTAACAGCATTCACTTTGTGTTCATTACTGAACAACTGACAATAGCATTGCACCAAGCTATACCTAAGTTTTGATTTAGAAGTGACAAGAGTCTGTGTTAAATTATGTTACAAATAAATTATAAACTAAAAACTTGATACGGCATCAGAGATGGGTGAAATAGTGTCTTTCAACAAGTTGCTGGGAGGAGTGACCGCTGCTCGGTGAAGAGTTCTGCTCAACATTCAGGCGATCCTGCTACCAAGGAGACCCACCATGTCCAGGTGGACAGATCGGCCTCTGCAGCCAGTTTCTTCAGATCCACTGTGGGACGAACCGCTGCAGGAGATCCTTCCTGCCTACAGCCATCAGCATCTATAACAACTCTAACGAAACCAGGATGATGATGAGCAACAATAACAATTAATTTCCACTTTGGAATTAATAAAGTATTTTAATTGAATTGAATTTGAAAATGAGCAACATGAGCTTTGTTGTATGAGAATGCATTTAGAGTTTTACAAAAAGGCTAAATCAGATTTGCAAACTGTGCCAACCTGGGGTGTATAAGGAGTCTGTGTTTTCTGACAGGAGTGAGTAATTCACTAAAGATTTTCAGACGTTTGGGATTTCAGCTTGCAGCAATGTTCAGGGGTAGGTAGTTTATAAACCATAATATGAGGTGAACTATTGATGTTTGAAAACCTTCATCTGGAATGGTAGATGTCCGAGACTGAACAGGCATCCAGCGTCAGAGCCTGAAGGAGAAAGAAAAGGCCGGCTTTTTCTTGTGGTCTGTGCTGTTAGAATATTTATAAAAGGGAGAAACTAGTCGTTTTGTTTCTTTGTAGAGTTTTACCACATTCTCTAAAATGTAAATTCATTTTTTCAATAGCTCCTTTGTAGAGAATGACTGAGCGCATCTGCAGGGGAGTGGGGTAACCCTAAACAGGGAACAGGTTCTTGACAGAGTCAGGTAAACCAAGGGGGAGAGATTCTGGTTCAGAGCCTGGGAGATAAAGAAAGGGGCTCGTCCGGGATTTGAACCCGGGACCTCTCGCACCCAAAGCGAGAATCATACCCCTAGACCAACGAGCCACAGAAGCTGTTACTTCGCATGTGTAATTTGTTGCAAACATCGATAGGATGTGCTGATGTGGCAGGAGGTTCTCAGTATTATCTGGTCCAACAGCACCACGTGCTGGTCACAGATGAACTCAACTGGCGCTTATTGGTCTATGGAAGATCCTTGCGGTGGGTGGGCAAAGTGTATTCCTAAGATGTTCAGGGCCAAAAGCCACAACCTCTTTCTTGTCTGAGTTTAAAAGAAGAAAATTAAGGGCCATCCAAAAAATGTCCATTATGGGCTGAATGCTGCATCCACTTTGTCACTTCCCTCATCAGAACCACAGAAAATCAACAGATTTACATCAAAGAATATTGTTGAGTACTATTCTTTTCGTTGATGCAATCTTACCTGCTGTGATGTGAAAGTCTGGGTTGTACTAGTGGTTCAGGAAGAGCCTCAGGTGATGGACTGGAGACCTGGAAACCTGAAAACACAAACAAAATAAAATAAAAGAATAATATATTTAACAGATATTTTAAAAGGGACTAATTTTTTAAACTATAAATTAATGTTGAATAATTATTAGAAACATTAACTAATATATTACCATTTCAGTGCTGTGGAAACTATGCTGTAAGTCCTCACAGAGCTGCTCACGTCCTGAAGTGAAAAGTCTCCAAAAACCAGCAGGAGCTGAAAAAAAATTATAACCTGCTGTTTACTGGAAATAACTTTGGCTTCTCTGCAGACAATCCGCTAAAATATTAACTTTTAAATGGCTAAATTGGACGGATCGAGTTTGTAGCTCCTCCATTGTTTTCAAGGTGCGCAGCAGAGACGTCTCTTGTTATGACGTCATCATCCTGCGACGGCGAAATCCCTATTTATCGTGTTAAAAAAATGGCGCTAATTTTAAACTGTTTTTGAGAGGAATTTTCATTCATTTCACATTGTTTTAGCAAAAACGATCAGAGGTCAATCTTAATATATATATATGTTGTGCCATTTTATGGAAAGTTAAAAGATGATGTCAGTGGAGCTTTAAGCTGCATATGACATATAAACATAACTTGAACCTTACAGTCTGTGCTGAGAGTCAGTTGGAGACCTCAAACCTCTAAAACATGTAAAGCAAGGAGATTTTCTGGATCAGAGCCTCATGGAGAGAGAAATGGGCTCGTCCGGGATTTGAACCCGGGACCTCTCGCACCCTAAGCGAGAATCATACCCCTAGACCAACGAGCCTTGTGCATCTTTTCCCCCATGTGTATTTTGATCCAAACATCTGTACAATGTGCTGATGTGGCAGGTTGTTTTCAAATTGTCACCTGGTACAACACCACCACCTGCTGGTCACAGATTAACCCAACAGGCAACTCGAGCCTCCTAGGCCAAATCTGGCCCTTGTTGCCATTTTATCTGTCCCACAAGAAAGTATTCTAAAGGCATTAAATCTGGCCCACCCTCTTTGACAGACTGAGCTTAAGCTGAAGCAACAATAAATAATTAAATTAATCAAATTAAATTAAAAGCTTGAATTATTCAGTAAGTTTTGATTTAGAAGTGACAAGAGTCTGTGTTAAATTCTGTTACAAATAAATTATAAACTAAAAACTTGATGATACGGCATCAGAGATGGGTGAAATAGTGTCTTTCAACAAGTTGCTGGGAGGAGTGACCGCTGCTCGGTGAAGAGTTCTGCTCAACATTCAGGCGATCCTGCTACCAAGGAGACCCACCATGTCCAGGTGGACAGATCGGCCTCTGCAGCCAGTTTCTTCAGATCCACTGTGGGACGAACCGCTGCAGGAGATCCTTCCTGCCTACAGCCATCAGCATCTATAACAACTCTAACGAAACCAGGATGATGATGAGCAACAATAACAATTAATTTCCACTTTGGAATTAATAAAGTATTTTAATTGAATTGAATTTGAAAATGAGCAACATGAGCTTTGTTGTATGAGAATGCATTTAGAGTTTTACAAAAAGGCTAAATCAGATTTGCAAACTGTGCCAACCTGGGGTGTATAAGGAGTCTGTGTTTTCTGACAGGAGTGAGTAATTCACTAAAAATTTTCAGACGTTTGGGATTTCAGCTTGCAGCAATGTTCAGGGGTAGGTAGTTTATAAACCATAATATGAGGTGAACTATTGATGTTTGAAAACCTTCATCTGGAATGGTAGATGTCCGAGACTGAACAGGCATCCAGCGTCAGAGCCTGAAGGAGAAAGAAAAGGCCGGCTTTTTCTTGTGGTCTGTGCCATCCATCCATCCATCCATCCATTTTCTTCCGCTTATCCGGGGTCGGGTCGCGGGGGTAGCAGCCTAAGTAGGGAGGCCCAGACTTCCCTCTCCCCAGCCACTTGGAGCAGCTCCTCTGGGGGAATCCCAAGGCGTTCCCAGGCCAGCCGAGAAACATAGTCCCTCCAGCGTATCCTGGGTCTTCCTCTGGGTCTCCTCCCGGTGGGACATGCCCGGAACACCTCACCAGGGAGGCGTCCAGGAGGCATCCTAACCAGATGCCCGAGCCACCTCAACTGGCTCCTCTCGATGTGGAGAAGCAGCGGCTCTACTCCGAGTCCCTCCCGGATGACTGAGCTTCTCACCCTATCTCTAAGGGAGAGTCCAGCCACCCTGCGGAGAAAACTCATTTCAGCCGCTTGTATCCGAGATCTTGTTCTTTCGGTCATAACCCAAAGCTCATGACCATAGATGAGGGTGGGAACGTAGATCGATCGGTAAATTGAGAGCTTTGCCTTTTGACTCAGCTCTCTCTTCACCACGACAGACCGGTACAGCGCCCGCTTCACTGCGGACGCTGCACCTATCCGCCTATCGATCTCACGCTCCAGTTTTCCCTCATTCGTGAACAAGATCCCGAGATACTTAAACTCCTCCACTTGGGTAAGGACCTCCTCCCCGACCCGGAGAGGGCACGCTACCCTTTTCCGGCTCAAGACCATGGCCTCGGATTTGGAGGAACTGATCCTCATCCCGGCCGCATCACATTCAGCTGCAAACCGCTCCAGCGAAAGCTGTAGATCACGAGCTGATGAAGCCAATAGGACCACATCATCTGCAAAAAACAGAGAAGCGATTCTAAGGCCACCAAAACGGATCCTCTCAACACCTTGGCTGCGCCTAGAAATTCTGTCCATAAAAGTTATAAACAGAATCGGTGACAAAGGGCAACCTTGGCGGAGTCCAACTCTCACCGGAAACGAGCCTGACTTACTGCCGGCAATGCGGACCAAGCTCTGACACCGGTCGTACAGGGACCTAACAGCCCATATCAATGGGCCTGGTACCCCATACTCCCGGAGTACCCGCCACAGAACCCCCCGAGGGACGCGGTCGAATGCCTTTTCCAAGTCTACAAAGCACATGTAAACTGGTTGGGCAAACTCCCACGCACCCTCCAGGACCCTGTTGAGGGTGTAGAGCTGGTCTAGTGTTCCACGACCAGGACGAAAACCACACTGCTCCTCCTGAATCCGAGGTTCGACTATCCGACGGACCCTCCTCTCCAGAACCCCTGAATAGACCTTACCAGGGAGGCTTAAGAGTGTGATCCCTCTATAGTTGGAACACACCCTACGGTCCCCCTTTTTGAATAGGGGAACCACCACCCCAGTCTGCCAATCCAAGGGAACTGCCCCCGATGTCCACGCGATATTGCAGAGTCGCGTAAGCCAACACAACCCCACAACATCCAGAGCCCTAAGGAACTCAGGACGAATCTCATCCACCCCCGGAGCCTTGCCACCGCGGAGCTTTTTAACCACCTCGGCGACCTCAGCACCAGAGATTGGAGAGCCCGACCCAAAGTCCCCAGGCTCCGCTTCCTCAGTGGAAGACGTGCCAGTAGGATTGAGGAGGTCTTCGAAGTATTCCGCCCACCGACTCACAACATCCCGAGTTGAGGTCAACAGCACGCCATCCCCACCATAAATGGTGTTGGTCGCGTACCGCTTTCCCCCCCTGAGACGCCGGATGGTGGACCAGAATCGCCTCGAAGCCGTACGGAAGTCATTCTCCATGGCCTCTCCAAACTCCTCCCACGCCCGAGTTTTTGCCTCAGCAACCACCCGAGCCGCATGCCGCTTGGACTGCCGGTACCTATCTGCTGCTTCCGGGGTCTGTGGTCTGTGCTGTTAGAATATTTATAAAAGGGAGAAACTAGTCGTTTTGTTTCTTTGTAGAGTTTTACCACATTCTCTAAAATGTAAATTCATTTTTTCAATAGCTCCTTTGTAGAGAATGACTGAGCGCATCTGCAGGGGAGTGGGGTAACCCTAAACAGGGAACAGGTTCTTGACAGAGTCAGGTAAACCAAGGGGGAGAGATTCTGGTTCAGAGCCTGGGAGATAAAGAAAGGGGCTCGTCCGGGATTTGAACCCGGGACCTCTCGCACCCAAAGCGAGAATCATACCCCTAGACCAACGAGCCACAGAAGCTGTTACTTCGCATGTGTAATTTGTTGCAAACATCGATAGGATGTGCTGATGTGGCAGGAGGTTCTCAGTATTATCTGGTCCAACAGCACCACGTGCTGGTCACAGATGAACTCAACTGGCGCTTATTGGTCTATGGAAGATCCTCGCGGTGGGTGGGCAAAGTGTATTCCTAAGATGTTCAGGGCCAAAAGCCACAACCTCTTTCTTGTCTGAGTTTAAAAGAAGAAAATTAAGGGTCATCCAGAACAAGACACACTTGTGTTCTAAGTAACTGATTGGATTCACTGGGTTTCATGGACAAATATAACTGTGTATCATCATCATAACAATGAAAATGTATCCCATGCTGTTTAATAACTTTGCTTAATGGAAGCACATGTAAAGTAAAAAATATTCGGCCAATCACTAAACCCAGAGGAACTCCATGACTAACTTTGGTGTATGAAGAAGTTTCAGTATTTACATTTGCAAACTGAAATCTATCAAATAAATACTTTGTATGCTCTAAAGTATTTTGGAGCCATTCCTGTGATCCCCATATCATATTAAAGCTTCTGTAATAGAATATTGCGATCAACTGTATCAAAGGCAGCACTGAGGTCTAACAGGACCAGTATCGACACAAGTTCATTTTCAGAGGCCATGAGAATATCATTAGTATCTTTTACAGTGTTGTTTCTGTGCTACGATGAGCACTAAACCCTGACTGAAACTCCTCAAACAGATTATTTCTGTTCAGATGGTCACACAACTGATTTGCAATGATTTTCTCAATAATTTTGTAGATGAAAGTTAGATTAGATATAGGTCTATAATTGGCTAGAATTCCTAAACTAAGATCAGGTTTCTTAATTATAGGTAATATAGCAACCTGAAAAAGCTGTGGTATGTAACCATTCCTTCAAAACAAATTAAGTAGATCCATAATGGGGATATTAGTTAGGGGAAGTACCTCTTCAAACAGTCTGGTTGGGATGGGATCTAGCAGACATGTGGCTGGTTTGGATGAAGTTATTATTTTTGACTTTTCAGAGATCTCAACAGGACAGCAACAGTCCAAACATGAATCAGGTTCTGGTAACATTTCTGAAGCTGCCTCATCTGACAGGGAATCAGAGGCAATAGTGGGAAGGATGGTGTGAATTTTCACTCTAACTGAAATAATTTTATTTATAACGAATCTCATGAAGTCATCACTGATTATAGCTGTAGGCATACATGGCTCAACAGATACAGGACTTTTCATCAATATAGCTATCAGAACAGATTACCAGTAACAGCATTCACTTTGTGTTCATTACTGAACAACTGACAATAGCATTGCACCAAGCTATACCTGTGACACCTAATTATCTCTAATATTAGCTGCAACAGCTAATATTTTTATTGCTACTGCACTATGTGGCTGTATGATGTATGCCACTACCTTACCATCATACTTCATTCTCAGTGTTACTCAATGCCTGTGCAATAATCTGTCACACAACCTGTGTAGTTTATGTTAGTTATGTGCAACATATATCATGTGCATTTAAGCTTATACTTATTCATACAAATGCATCATTATATTTTACCATGTTGTTGTTTACTGTTTCTCTTTGGGACCTTGGAAATATCGTTTTTACTGTTGCACTTTTTGTTATTTTGTTTTGTACCCTTATTGCATGTTTTAGTATTTCTTG
>JBBPBX010065648.1:0-14878 GCA_038048925.1 Garcialebias charrua | reverse complement strand
TCTGCGGTGGAAGTGGTCTCCAGCCACAAGTACTTGGGTGTAAACCTGAATGACAACTTCAGCTGGGGGCAACAACAATACCAGTCTGATCAAGAAAGCTTATCAGAATTGTTCTTTGGGGCCCCTCAAAGGGGGCTAGAAAGCACTATATAAGTAAGCTCCATTTACCATTTACCATTTGTAAATGAGTCATTGAGGCTCAATGGGATTAACCTGCCTAAATAAAAGTTGAATGAAAAAAAAAAGTGCTATGGCGATGGAATCAGCTGTGGTACTTCAGAGAGATATGAACTCACAAAACCTTTTTTGGACACTATGAGTTTGGTCAATATAGTGGATCACAAGCACCAGCTAACACTGAGTGGAAATGTATTGTTTCATCAGCCTGGATGGAGGCAAAGTCTGCACTCCTGATTTATTCAATGATGCACTCTCTCAAAACTGACAACATACAATCAAGGAGTTCATTCTGTACAGTCTTAGATGTTCCCTTAAACACAGTGGCAGTCTGCAGGCGCTCGTGTAGAACTGCATCCAGTGATGCTACAATATCCACCAATCCTCTAAAAACACCTGGATTTTCTGAGCTTTCACTTTCATCGTGGCCACGCAGGGCACGTTCAAATGCACCACAGAACTTGACAGAGTCTATTAATTTTGATAGAATGTGCCTGTTTTTGTCAACCTCCTCATTGTGCTTACAGATCCTACACTACTACAGATATCTACACTACTGCTGATACATAAACATTATTCTCTGACTAGCCTTATTTAATGATGCCCAATGTGCCCAATGTGCCTTATGTGCCTTACTGCATATGCCACTTTGCCTCTATACCAACATCAACTACCTCATACATATACCGTATTTTCCGGTGTATAGGTCGCACCTTTTTATGTTTTTTTTTCAAGGCCTGTGACCTATACTCAGGTGCGACCTATATATGGCTTGTTATCACTTTCGGTGAAACAAATTTTTAAATCCAGCTCATTTCACAATTACGTTCATTTATTAAGGAAAAGTTCAGCTCAGACATATATTTGCTATAATTTTTATCAAACAAATAATTGTTTTTAAGTGTTAATCTTCTTAAAAGCCTTGCTGTGCGCTCCTGTGGCAGACATTTGCAGCAGAGCTAAACGTAGGTGCGACCTATACACCAGTGCGACCTATCTAGGGATTTTTCCAATCTATTGGTGATAATTGGACAATGCGACCTATACACAGGTGCGACCTATACACCAGAAAATACTGTTACATTAACTCATATGCTGCTTTGCCACTCTTTGCAAATGTCAATGCTAGAACCTTCAGTTTATTTTATAGATATACTTTTTATACTTTTTATACTACTATGCAAAAACTCAGGACAGTATTACACTTTTATTATTTCATTTTATGCTTATGTTCATTAAATGTTTAGTGTTTTAGTGTTGGTGTAAATTTTCATACTTTTATACTACTATGCAAAAACTCAGGACAGTGTTACACTTTTACTATTTTATGCTTATGTTTATTAAATGTTTCAGTGTTTTAGTGTTTAAATGGTTACTGTTGCACCGAGGGACTGAGAGAAACGCAATTTCAATCCTGTGTATGTCCTGTACATATTACAGTTCTGACAATAAAGTTGACTTTGACTTTGACTTTGAGATCCCTACCCTGTAGCCTTCATCAAGCTGAAATGAAATGTTTATTTTCCCACACATGGCTAGTCACAGTGCATTTATCATGTGGATCCCAGATTGTTCATGCTACTTTGCCTTTTCTAAAGCATTGTTTTAAGTGACTTCACTGAATTATTTAATTTCTCTTGCTCCATTTCGCATCGCTGTCCAATCTCTCCAACTCCACTGGTATGTCATCAGGTCCTACTGCCTTCCCCTTCTTCATTCTTTTCAGAGCCTTCTGGACTTCACCCTCACTAATCTTTCCCACTTCCTGGTCCACAGTTTCTATGACCTCTACTCTTCTTTCTCTTTCATTCTCTTCATTCATTAGCTCCTCAAAGTACCCTTCCATCTTCCCATCACATTCTCCTCAATTGTTAGAACATTACCATTTAAATCTTTAACAAGCCTAACATGCTGCACATCCTTTCCAGCCTCATCCCTCTGTCTGGCGAATCGATACAAGTCCTTCTCGCCCTCTTCAGTGTCCAGCCTCCCATACAACTCGTATGCTTTCTGCTTTGCCATTGCTACTTCCCTCTTTGCTCTGCATTTCATCTCATTATTTTCATTCAACCGTTATTTATCCTGGTTGGTCTCATTTGAGTCACGAGGACTTATTTACAAGAGAGACCTTAGATTCCTATCTCCTCTCTTCAGTCCTATCACTGTCATATTTCTTCTTGGCTAACCTTTCTTTGAATAGCTTCCAGCACTTCACTATTCCACCACCAGGTTTCCTTATCATCCATTCTTTGTCCAGATAACACACCAAGTACCTTCTTACCTGTTTCTCTGATGTGCCATTACCGATAAAGGAGGCAGAGGAATAGCTAAACATCTGACACACAGAGCAAGTGAGAACAGAGGAAGCCAAGAGAGAATCAGAGACCGTGCTAACACTAGCGAGAGCTAGCAGATCCCAAATACACCAATAAAAAACATACATTTTGATAGATAAAGGTGTTTCAAGCACTATCCATCAGTTGAAAAACAACTGTATTTTGAGGGTGTTTGTGTACTAGAATGAAAAACTGTGCAAAAGACAGACAAATCAGAAAAACAAAAGACTCTTCGAGCAAACCAATTACACAAGTAAACAGGAAGTGACACAGTACATCTTACCTTGAACGTTCAAACCCTGAATGAGTGGACTGTCCCTGTACTGTATATGAAACGGAGTGAAAGATGAGTGGTGTGTATTTAAACATTGATCATTTGTCCCCATGAGCTTGGACCTCTGACCCACAGAAGAGCTGTTGCCGAGTCAGCAGTTTGGTTTACGTGGAACCCATTTTGTTGGAAAAGTTCTGAATTTGCACCTTTGTCCAAAGTTTAGACCTTCTTTTTGTTTCCAGGAGGGAGCTTTCTTTCATAAAGACGGCCCAGCTTTCCAACCCCTGGAATGACAATAAGCCTGTGAAGATCGGCCGAGACGGACAGGTGAGCTCACTGGCACCATGTTTGGGTTTGGTCCTGTTAGAAACTGGGACTTCCTTGTTTTTGAAGAGGTTACATTTGTAAGGGTTTTCAGTTCTGGTTCTGGTTGGTACTTTAGGATTTTATTTTGGGGTTGGAGGTGAAATGTCTTCATGAAATAATAGGAAGTTCTGTTCTTCTCCTGGATGGGTCACGACCTGTTCTAACGTGTTCTGTTTGTTGTGCAGGAGATCCAGCCGGAAGTCGGCGCTGAGCTCTGTTCCCTGTTCCCATTGGATGAGAGCGTGGACGTTCACCAGGTGGCTCGTCGTATTCGTGACAAGCACGGGACACCATCAGAACCGCGGCCCCGTGGCCGACCACCTCTGCGTGAACCGGGAAGGTTAGCCAATCATCAAGCTCCTTCACCTGCTTCCTGTTCTTCTTCTGCTGTGACCACGGCGCCACCTGCTGCCGGACGAAGGAAACGGCCACCGCAGCTAGCCGGCGGCTAGCGTCCTGAGGCCAGTTCTCTGGTGGTTGTTGTTTCCTGGAGTCACCACAGGAGCCGCGGCCCGCTCTGCGTCCGGTTGAAGTCTCTGAGTCAGGCAGGAAGTAGGAGTTCTGAGCAGCTTGACCAGTTGATGTTAGATTCATTTGAATTCCCATTAATTTTCAGCAACATGGGAATCGTTCAGTTTTCAGATTTAACTTCAGCTCATTCTGTAGTTTTCCTTTTCTTGGTTTATTTTATGCCCCAGACAGCCGAGGACAAGAATAACCTTTTTATTTCTTGTTAAATGTCTTAAAGCTCTTTGTCTTTCAGGATTTCGGTCCTTCAGAAGTTTTAAAATGAAAGTTTGCCAAGTAGTCGGACTGTGGCTGACCCTTTCAGAGTAAAAGCAGAAAGGACGAAGGCTGGACTGATGGAGGGGGGGATGAGGGGAGCTCAAATTCTTTCAGGTGTTTCAGTGGGTGCAGCTGAGGGCGGGGCATTTGGACTGCTGTATTGGGTGGGGGCTCGGGTCTTCATGGCTTTCTGTAAGGTAAATTACGGAAATGAAGGACTGAATTAAAAAGTTGGACTAACAGTGATTCTGAGCCCCCTCCCCCACACGGAAGGACTGTTTTATTCCCCCCTCCCCCGATGCACACACACACTGATGGGACTCATATTTGTGAAGCGTGTGTGTGTTTGTGTATCACTGATGGACTGAATCTGATGGTGTGGGGGGAGAAAACAACAGGAAAGAACAAAACGGACAGTTTCTGGTTTCAGGACTGCTGTATGGAGAGGGCGGGGCTTTGCTGAGGGGCAGGGCTTTTTATATTGATTGACAGGACTGCACCTTCATCATCACCATCACCCCCACACCCTTTGAAAATAAGAGCGTTATAAAGGCTTTAAATGGACTGATGAGGAGACCAACGGTTTGTTAGAAAGTGTGTCCCCTCCCTCATAACAACACAAGCGGTAGGTTGTCCCCACCACAGGCTCCTTCTTCTTCTCTTTATTACTCCTGTGTGTGAGTGTGTCTGAAATACACCTGAGTCAGAACCAGAACCTGGATCAGAGGTCTGTGGAACCAGCCGCACCTCTGATCCAGAGCTCACTGCGAGACCAGCAGGAGGACCAGTTTATGACTTGACCAGTGAGGACAGGGGTCCGTGTGAAGCAGGTAACTTACCTGGGTGTGTCGCCATAGCAACAGACCCTGGATGTCCCACCTGTTCTGCAGCAAGGCATTTAGACAGAGCAGTCATAGTTTCAATCTGTTTCAATGAATGTAAAGATCTGCTTAATTAATCATTAGTTAGAGTTAATTAACTCTTTCTAGCGTGAAATGATTCAAAAAGCTCATTATAAAACCAAGTTTGAATTTATTCTAAATGTTATCTGATCCACATATGGTCAAAATTATACATGCAATATAACAACAAAAATCTGTTGCTTTGTTCAGTCCACCAAGGAAAATCAGTGCTTCAACTAAATATTTCAAATGATTCTGCTCATGGTGAGATGATGCATTTTCCAGCTGCAGCTTCATTCCTGAATCTTTAGCTGTTTCTGCAGGAACAAAACCGTTTCAGTCGTTTCCAAAAGTACATGTCTACTTTAAATGCATGAACACGAGTTCACGGGAACGTAGACTAGATTAGTTAAACCAAGTAATAAACTCAATGTGTCGGTTTAGATTAGTGAAACCTGGTAATTATCTCGACATTTCCTGATGCATGCTCAATAACCCAGGTAGAAAAATCCAAAAAAGTGAAGTCTGGTCCTCTAGACATAAAAAAAAAAAAAATTGTAGAAACGTTTTGTCTTTCATCTGAAAGACTTTTTCAGTCTGAGATGCTGTATCCAGCTCAGTCTTATAAATAGCACCCTCTCACAGTGGATCAACCAGTTTGCTACTGACAGCCAAAACCAGCTACTCACATGATCAAGGGGGACCATCAGTCTAACGATGGATTGTTGGCACCCTGATGGATATCTTGACACCCTGATGGATATCTTGACATTTGATGATTTAGATTAGTTAAACCAGGTAATAAACTTGTCATGCGACAGTTAGATTACCATAGTTAAGCCTGGTTTAAAAACTCAACTGTGTAGATAATGTAATCCAGGTTATAGACTTGTGACCATAAGGCTAAGTTAAACCAGGTAATAAGCTCAACATGTGATGGTTTAGATTAGTTAAACCAGGTAATAAACTCAACATGTGATGGTTTAGATTAGTTAAACCAGGTAATAAGAGCTCAGGTGTCTTCAGGTAACCATTGGGAATATGTGATTTCTGTGGCTGTTATTTCCTGTGTGTGTACAGGTGTATGCGTGTGTTTGTGTACATCTGTTTTTATGTATGTGTGAGTGTGTCTGTGTGTGTGTATTTGAGTGCGTCTCACCTGTGTACCTATTCGTGTAGGCGTCGACCTGAAGAGTTTGACCTCCACAACAGGAAGCGTCCACGTGCAGACGGTCCACTTGACTTCAACCAGCGAGCAGGTGCTTCACCTGGAGGTTTCTTTGAACTGACCCCTCACACACACACACATAGTTTGAGGTCCCTGTAACACAAGGCAGTGGTGTCTAAAGAAACTTCAATGTTCTGGGGTCTACTTTCTACCTGTCTGTTACCATGGTAACATGCTAGATCAGGTCTCAGGACCAGAGACCACATGTCAACCAGTCAGTGTCCTTTAAACAGTCACGAGACCTGTCTTCACAAGAGACCTGTCTTCATAAGAGACCTGTCTTCATAAGAGACCTGTCTTCATAAGAGACCTGTCTTCATAAGAGACCTGTCTGCAGATGTGTAAAGAAGCTGACGACGAGCTGAAGTTTAAAAGCCCATTTTAAATCAGGAATTTATTTTAAAATAAAAAATAAGTGTGTTACCTGCTTCAGATTCAGGTGACATCAGTGTCGGACTGCAGAACATTAACACTTTTATTCATCATCAGGGTTCATCCCGGACCTACGGAACCAGCCGGTGGACAGGTGAGCCACACAGACGCATCACAGCACTCACCTGGAAGTGGGCGGGGCCACAGCACATTGTACATATGCTAATAATTTGACAAGAAGTGATAGCTTGGTTTGAACTCTGCAGGAGATTCTCTGGAGTCAGACGAGACGTGTTTCTGAACGGGGTGAGTCATGACCTGTTTGCATGTTAGCTGCGTGTTTTCAGTGTGCTGTCACAACCACATGTTTACCTGTGTGCTCGTTACCTGTTGCAGTCCTACGACTACATGAGGGACTACCACCAGAATGTTGGGCCTCCAGCTCCTTGGCAGACTCTGGTACGTCTCACCTGTTGATCCTTTTTGATCTGTAGTTATCACTGTCAGGTAAACCTCAGGGGCGGGACCAAGGCCACAACTACTGTACTACGATACAGTACTCTGATTGATGAAGTTAGTACTTGTACACACAGTTCAGTTCAATTCGATTGAATTCAGTTTATTCATATAGCGCCATGTCACAACAGAAGTAATCTCAGAGCACTGAACAGAAACATTCATATATAAAATAATAATTTAACATTATTTATCTGAGGAGCAGACTGATTAGAGTTTACCTCCAATCACTGAACTCTCATCTTGAGCAAGCATGAAGGGTGACAGTGGAAAGGAAAAACTCCCTCATGAGGAAGAAACCTTTAATAGAACCAGACTCCGGACAAGCGAACATCTGCTTCGACCGGCTGGGTTTGGTAGGAACAGATACACAATGGCAGGTCAAGAATCACATGTTAAGATGTAAATAATATCAAATGAAAACTATTCTATTTTAACAATTCATTGTAAGAAACTACCGTATTCGTCGGCGTATAAGTCGCACCGGAGTATAAGTCGCACCAACCTAATTATGCCCAATTAAATGGAAAAATCAACGTATAAGTCGCACCGGCCTATAGGTCGCACCTCACGTGAACTGGTGTTTTGCCCAAAATGGACTGGCTGCCAAATTGTTTGGAAGGACTTTTGACAAGATTATCACATAAAAACTACAGTATTTTGTTTGATGTGTCTTAGTTGAACTTTTCATTAATAAATGAACATTATTTTGGACTGGCTGCCAAATTGTTTGGAAGGACTTTTGACAAGATTATCACATAAAAACTACAGTATTTTGTTTGATGTGTCTTAGTTGAACTTTTCATTAATAAATTAACATAATTTTTGTATATTTTGTGTCTTTCATCATTTATCTTTAAAGATAAACACATAAAAATATATTTTTATTAGCTGACATTACAGTAAAAAACGTGTCTCAGTTTAAAATGATGACAGAAACAGATACTGTATTTATTTTATGGTTTTTATTTATTTATTCAAAACCATTGAAGTCTTCATCTTCTGTGTCACTGCACCATTTTTGGACCAGGCAGATGTCAACAGTGTAGGTACTGTAAAGGGTTTCTTAGCGCCCATAGCGGCCGAAACTGGTACTGCACCATTTTTGGAGTTTTTGACCAAAGTCAAATTATCAGAGTCAGTCAGAGAGTCTTTATTGTCATTTGCACCGCATGTGGTACATGAGATGAAAACGAGATTATGTACACGAGGTCCCAGTTACATCCAACAACAAATGAAAGAGAAAAACAGTAATAACATCGAGAACTAACTAAGAAAAACATCAACTAGTAATACACTAAGCCTAATATAGTGGGAATAAACAGCAGCACGAACATGAGTTTGTATGAGCAGATGGTCACAGATGGTCACAGATGAACACAGCAACAAGAAAACATATCAGCATCACCATGATGTGATATGACCAAAATATTGGAAAAATCGACGTATAAGTCGCACCGGCCTATAAGTCGCAGGGCTTAGAAATGTAGGCAAAAAGGTGCGACTTATACGCCGGAGAATACGGTAGGTCAGTTTGTCCTCCACTACAGTGGTTCCCAACCTTTATTGCGCCACAGACCAGTTTAATGTCAGACTATTTTCACGGACCCCGGGGGTGGGGTGGGGTAGGGGGGTCTGAAGGTCCTACCCCAGAGAATTTCGGATAAAGTACCGGTAGATGCCATTTCCTGCGTTGTGGTGTATTTTACAAAGGTTTATTATGGTAGATTAACATGACATAAAAGATGTAAACTCGTTATTGAAAGCTGCAGCTCTGCAGGTAAGGGGCGTTCACTTCAGGACAAATTGAGGTAGCTAATTTGTCAGTTGCTTAATTGTCAGTTATAATCATCAACATTAAAATAAACAAACATTTGAAATATATCAGTCTGTGTGTAACGATATTCTAATTTTATGAGAAGCACCTGTATTTCATATTGACTTTTAAAGGTGCACTCTGCAGTTTTTGTAGAACGCAGCACTTCGAAAAATTGTCAACAGGGAAAGAATTCTGGTCCCTCCCCCTCAAAGCCATATATGGCTCTGCTCCCCCTTGCTCTCGCTGAAATTCTGCTCAGCCTTCTTAGCTCCGCCTCCACTACATGTCCTGTGGCAGCCGCTGCGAAGTTCTGTGATTATATGTTAATAAAACGTTCTAAAAAATAAAATAAAAACATGGAGCGCTGGTCCAGCACACCAGAACACCATGAAATCTGCAGAGCCTCGCGCAGCCACGTTGAACCCGAGTTTAATTCGCTCGTGACAAATTCATCCATTTCCTCATTTCAGTCATGGAGTCAGTGGAGGAGGAAGCGATCACTTGACTTTTGGCAAAAAAAAAAAAAAAAAGTCCAGATCAGGGATGAAGAAGGGGAATTTAATACATTTGTGTCACATACAAAACAGTTTTGCATCGCTTTGCAATCCTTTGAACGAGAACGTGCGCGGCCGCTGGGGCTGGGACAGGCGGGGGCGTGGGTTAGGAGCGTGAGAAGCTCTGTTTTATTGGCTGGTTAACGGCGGGTCACTGTGGGTAATGCTTTTAGTAACACCTGGAGAAGCAAGGGGAATATAGTTTTTTTCAAAGATTACTTTGTCTAACATCAGTCTGTCAGTAGTGACAGAGTGAAGAAATATGTTAAAAATATATTTTTAGAAAACTTACAGACTGCACTACAGAAACTGCAGACTGCACCTTTAATCACGTTATGTGTGATTTATAAGTGTATTAAGTGCAGGATCATTTCTCATTTAATTATTATATCCCACACCAGGGTCAGCTGTGCCTCGTCATCCTCCTGCTCCGTAGTGATTCACACATCAGTTCACAAAAGTGCAGGAACCTATGAGAAGTGCAAAACTTTAATTATATTTGTGTTTTTTAATAAAATTGTCCATGACTTTGAACTTTTAGGGGCGGAGATTTTTTTAAGAGCAGAAGCAGAAATGTGAAGGAACAGCTCTGATGTGAATTCAAAAAAGTTCAAGACCAAACGTGCTCTGATGTGATTTTAGGAAGCTTTGTTTAAAATTATAGTTTTATTTAGTTAATACAAACCAGATTCCAAAAAAGTTGGGACACTAAACAAATTGTGAATAAAAACTGAATGCAATGATGTGGAGGTGCCAACATCTAATATTTTATTCAGAATAGAACACAAATCACAGATCAAAAGTTTAAACTGAGAGAATGTATCATTTTAAGAGAAAAATATGTTTCAAAATTTCATGGTCGTCAACAAATCCCAAAAAAGTTGGGACAAGTCCATTTTTACCACTGTGTGGCATCCCCCCTTCTTCTTACAACACTCAACAGACGTCTGGGGACAGAGGAGACCAGTTTCTCAAGTTTAGAAATAGGAATGCTCTCCCATTCATGTCTAATACAGGCCTCTAACTGTTCAATCGTCTTGGGCCTTCTTTGTCGCACCTTCCTCTTTATGATGCTCCAAATGTTCTCTATAGGTGAAAGATCTGGACTGCAGGCTGGACATTTCAGTACCTGGATCCTTCTCCTACGTAGCCATGATGTTGTGATTGCTGCAGAATGTGGTCTGGCATTATCTTGTTGAAAAATGCAGGGTCTTCCCTGAAAGAGATGACGTCTAGATGGGAGCATATGTTGTTCTAGAACCTGAACATAGTTCTCTGCATTAATGGTGCCTTTCCAGACATGCAAGCTGCCCATGCCACAAGCGCTCATGCAACCCCATACCATCAGTGATGCAGGCTTCTGAACAGAGCGTTGATAACAACTTGGGCTATCCTTGTCCTCTCTGGTCCGGATGACATGGCGTCCCAGTGTTCCATAAAGAACTTCAAATCGTGACTCATCTGACACAGAACAGTCTTCCATTTTGCCACACTCCATTTTAAATGACCCCTGGCCCAGTGCAAACGTCTGAGCTTGTGGAGCTTGCTTAGAAATGGCTTCCTCTTTGCACTGTAGAGTTTCAGCTGGCAACGGCGGATGGCACGGTGGATTGTGTTCACTGACAATGCTTTCTGGAAGTATTCCTGAGCCCATTCTGTTATTTCCTTGACAGTGGCATTCCTGTTTGAGGTGCAGTGACGTTTAAGGGCCCGGAGATCACGAGCATCCAGTAGAGTTTTACAGCCTTGACCCTTAGTGATTGTTCCAGATTCTCTGAATCTTTTCATGATGTTATGCACGGTTGATGATGATAATTTAAAGGTCCGCTGACATCTTACAAATTTGCATGAAATGATAGAAGATATATATATTTATCATTCAACTGTTAGTTTTTGCAAACAAAATGATAAATTAATGAAAATTCCTTTCAAAGTGAGTTTAAAATTTAAAAACTGCTTTTCTCTCTGAAAATCCGACTACAAGCGAATGCAGCATTTGTGACGTAGGAAGCAGAACCGCCAGTCTGCGTCTGCCATTCATTCTTAGCCAGATTGCCTTGTTTTTTTTTTGTTTTGTATAACTTGAAAAATGCCGGTTATGTCGCATTTGGGTGTTCTAATATCATCAGTGAACAAGTGAGCCTTTTCACTTTCCCAAAAGATGTAAGACCTTCGTCAAAAATGGAATAAATAAAGCTGCCTCCCCTCGGACTGAGCTCCCTGCTTCCTGAACAGGTAAGAGTCAAATACATACGGTGCAGACCTAAATTAGAACCTGCTGTTTCTGCTCATCTAACTTCCTGCTTCCAAAACTAAAGACAAATAGCTCAAATCTTAACTTAGATTGATAATTTTGTTGTTTTATTTCTTGTTCGCCATGAATATTTATATGGGGCGTTCTAAAGACTTCTCCTCGCAACGTCACATATGTTGCATTCGCTTGTAGTCGGATTTTTCAGAGAGAAAAGCGGTTTTTAATTTTAATCTCACTTTGAAAGGAATTTTCATTAATTTATCATTTTGTTTGCAAAAACGAACATAGTTGAATGATAAAATATATATCTTCTATCATTTCATGCAAATTTGTAAGATGATGTCAGTGGACCTTTAAAAGTCTTTGCTATTTTACGCTGGGTAACACCATTCTGGTATTGCTGCACTATCTTTCTGCGCAACAATGGTGGAATTGGTGATCCTCTTACCATCTTGGCTTCTGAGAGACACTGACACTCTGAGAAGCTCTTTTTATACCAATCATGTTGTCAATTGACCTAATTAGTGTTAATTGGTCTTCCAGCTGTTCGTTATATGCTCAATTTCCTTTTTCCAGCCACTTATGGTACGTCCAGACCGAACAGCGTTTCAACTTCCAAAAAGCTCGTCACGCACGCAAGTGGACGCACTTGGTGTCCAGACCTGAACGCCAGAACGCGAAACTGCTGCTGGGTGTGTGGGAGGAGCTTACCGGTATACCGAGTCCTCACTGCACTCCGCCAGGCAAGGAGCTTTTTATTTCTGTCTCTGTGGAGCAGACTTGACTGGTCGTGAAGGAATTGTCGCAAACACACAGCTACAATGAGTTTCTCTTCCATAGTCCATGACTCCGCGGGTTTTTTCTGTGTCCCACAAACAATACGTCACATAGTTGCGCAATCGTTTCCGCGTCACTGGTTTCCGCGTCACAGGACTCTCCCCCTGACCCCCTCTCTTCTCCCCCCGAATCTCCCTGATCAACCAATCAGGGAGAGTTGAACGGCGTTTGAACGTTTGAACCGCGAAATCTTCAGCATGGTCAAGGCGTGCTTTGGAGGCTGACGCGGGTTCACGTGCACGGAAAAACGCTTTCCATCACGCTCAACACGCACGTGACGTGACGCCCGACGCCAAGACGCGGCTGGAAGCGCGTCCCCCATTGACTTTGCTTGTAAGCTGGACGCTCCTGCCGTTGAAACGCTGTCAGGTGTGAATGCACCATTATTGCTACTTGTCCCAACTTATTTGGGATTTGTTGACACTGAAATTTTGAATCAACATATTTTTCCTTTAAAATAATACATTTACTTTGATTAAACTTTTTATCTGTCATCTATGTTTTATTACGAATAAAATATTGACATTTGCCAGCTCCACATCATTGCATTCAGTTTTTATTCACAATTTGTTTAGTGTCCCAACTTTTTTGGAATCTGGTTTGTAGTTTTACAGTCACTCTTTGTCAGGCGGGTTGAAAATATGCAGTGTAATCCTTCAAATGTGCAGACACTGCCACACACCTCCTCCTGTCTGCTCATGACCACGTAGCTAAATTACTCCACCCGAAAAGGCAATGTAGAACCAATCTGCACATGTGTCTAACAGAAACTGAAACTTACTGCTCACAACCTGCATCAAGAGTGAGTCATTGACAGACATGGTGGAGAGAATCTGGTGATTTTTCAAAATAAACATTTTTTTTTTCTGTGCGGCCGGTACAAATTGACCCATGGCCTGGTACCGGTCCGCAGCCCGGTGGTTGTGGACCACTGCTCTAGTAGTCTAAGCTTAAGGCAGCACAACAAGCCAACCCTAATTGTAGGATTTATCAAAAAGGAAAGTCACAGTACAGTGTGTACATGACCTCAGTAAAAGTACACAGTACAGTGTGTACATGACCTCAGTAAAAGTACACAGTATAGTATGGTGTGTACATGACCTTAGTAAAAGTACACAGTACAGTGTGTACATGATCTTAGTAAAAGTACACAGTACAGTGTGTACATGACCTCAGTAAAAGTACACAGTACAGTGTATACATTACCTCAGTAAAAGTACACAGTAGCCTATAGTGAGTACATGACCTTAGTAAGAGTACAGAGTATAGTGAGTACATGGCCTCAGTAAATTTACACAGTATAGTGGTACATGACCTCAGTAAAAGTACACAGTACAGTGTGTACATGACCTCAGTAAAAGTACACAGTACAGTGTGTACATGACCTCAGTAAAAGTACACAGTATAGTGTGTACATGACCTCAGTAAAAGTACACAGTATAGTGTGTACATGACCTCAGTAAAAGTACACAGTACAGTGTGTCCATACCTGCAAACTAGTCACCTTTTGGCGAAATTCGCCGTTTTCAAAGCAAAATATATCATTTACGTGATTCGTGTAGATCCGATGAGTTTTTGTTTTCGAGGGGGGGGGGTTAGACCCGTGACAGATTAGACCATAGATATCATATAGGATGGCATCATTTCCCCCTGACTGGATTTCAAGAAACAGCAATGCATCTGTCGACAATAAAACATCTTTGTTGGAGCGCGTCATTTGGCCAATCACAGTCTCCGGATAGACAGGGGGAGGAGACGACAGCGAAATCTGTAAAAAAAAATATAATAATTGCAACGTTTGTCACATTTTTCATCCCTTCTGAGTTTGCAGGTATGGTGTGTACATGACCTCAGTAAAAGTACACAGTACAGTGTGTACATGACCTCAAAAGTACACAGCATAGTGAGTACATGACCTCAGTACGGTAAATGTACACTGTATATTGAGTACATGACCTCAGTAAAAGTACACAGTATAGTGTGTACATGACCTCAGTAAATGTACACAGTATAGTGAGTACATGACCTTAGTAAAACTACACAGTATAGTGAATACATGACCTCAGTAAATGTACACAGTATAGTGAGTACATTACCTCAGTAAATGTACACAGTATAGTGTGTACATGACCTCAGTAAATGTACACATTATAGTGAGTACATTACCTCAGTAAATGTACACAGTATAGTGTGTACATGACCTCAGTAAATGTACACAGTATAGTGAGTACATGGCCTCAGTAAATGTACACAGTATAGTCAGTACATGACCTTAGTAAGAGTACACAGTATAGTGAGTACATGGCCTCAGTAAACCAATCTGCACACTTAGCTTGGCTAACATTATTAGCCATTTCAGGTCGTTTGTCTAAGAAAAATACGAGCTAACGTTAGCATCGTGTTTGCATTTGAGTTGACCTACTGCTTTACAGGTCCTTCTAAAAAAATTAGCATATT